>VDFB02094221.1:0-118722 GCA_007258455.2 Sequoia sempervirens
ATAAATCAATTTAATTCAATTGAAACAACATTATAAATCAATTCCCATACCCCACTTCTAGAGGAACACAATAAAACAACACATGGGCAACTAGGGGAGAGTGTCATCGCATAGTCCTACATGGGCTGTCCTGTGCTCTTCCTCCCAACTGGAGGTGCCGGTCCATAGGGTGACTCGTAGACCGTAAACCTCTCATTGAGGATTGAGAATATGACCTTACCAACCACAACACTTCTCAGCCTTCCATTAGTGCGAAGCACTAATGAAGCGAAGGCATCCACCAAAATCTTGCAATGATATTACTACCCAACCCAACCCTCCTAAGTTAATTATTAGGTTTTCACTTATTTACTAACTCACTCGTGGGTTATCCTGAGCTCTTCCCCTTAAACGGGGCGCCGGCCCCCACGAGGAGCCACTCTCCCTAGAAACCCATCAAAACAAGGGGGTTGTACCATGCCAAACAATAATCATCAAAGTATGACAAAAAAGTAATACACGAGGCACAAACCATCTCGCAAGTGAAAGTACCATAATAAAATCTCATAATTCGGTACACCCCATTAATAAAATATAACTCAACAGAATTTCAAGATAAAAAGATATAAATTCAACAAACCCAACTTCCTCTGGAAGACTAAAGAGTTACATAAAAAGGGGTTCCCACATCAAGGAAATGACAATGACCCAAAACCCAACAGTCCAACAAGATTAAATTTCGAAATTAAATAATTAAAAGTGATACCCTATTTAATTCCAAAACAGATTACAACATAATTTTCTTTCCTAAAATACAATCGTATTACAAACAAAATAAATAAATAATGCTGTTAAATCAGCAATATCCTTTCAAAGTTGAGAATCCTATAAACAGATTTAATTCTATTTCGCTAATAGTTTCTTGGAAACAATTTTTGCTTTATTATATTTTTTCTAAAAAAAAACAAGAAACAGAATCTAACTATATAGATTTATTTTCTAGCTAATAACTGAGTTACAGGAAATAAAATATAAATCAGAACAAAATGTCTATTAAGCAGATTAAACAGTATATATATATTTTCTTCTTATAACTATTGCATTAACAAAAAAATATTATTTAAATCAGAACGAAACAGAACAGAATATTTGCATCCATTCCTTTGTTTATCTATCAGCTTTATATAATAGAATATATTCATCAAAACGAAATTTAATATAAATGTACATTTTATTTTTAAATAGAAACACAGAATAATAAATTGACTAATAAATATATACATATAAATATATACCAATATATATACATATATATATATATATATTGATATATCTTTATAAATATAAACCTCCGCAATAAAAGAAATCACCATAAAAATTCGCGGGGAATTAAAAAAGCTTAACAATAAAATTCATATGGGAATTTTATTCCCAACGCATACCGTCCGAATTAACTCGCCGCCGGCCGTGGCAGTCTACGGACTGCTCACGGCAGTCCTATGGACTGCCGTGGACAGTCCGCAGGCTCTCCCACAGACCGGTGGCGGGGTGGTGGTGGGTACGGCCAAAGCCGACCCCCACACACAGCCACCATCAATGAATATAAAATTTAAACAAAATTTTGAATGTTAAATAAAATTTTCGGCGGATTAA
Organism: Sequoia sempervirens; assembly: GCA_007258455.2. Classification (NCBI taxonomy): domain Eukaryota; kingdom Viridiplantae; phylum Streptophyta; class Pinopsida; order Cupressales; family Cupressaceae; genus Sequoia; species Sequoia sempervirens. The sequence continues at coordinate 1,633 of VDFB02094221.1, forward strand.
ATTTTTATTTTATTTTCTTTTCCTCAATAATTTCATAAATTCGAATATATATATATATATATATATACCATATATATATATATACAGAGATAAGAATTTTTTTTAAAGGAAACAGGGAAAATATATTACTGCGTATTGGCTGTGTCAAATTGAAAAAAATAGAAGAACTATTTTTAATAAAATACAGACACAGACCAGAATATCATACCCAGAAATTTACTGGAAATAAAAATTGTCCCTACCCATATATTTTAATATATATATATTTTGAAACAATTTGAGACAACAACTATTGTTTGTTCCCAGATTACACAAAAACCCTTTTTAATTAACAACAAATCAGAAACCCCAAACAACGATTCAGAAACCCCAAAGAATTTCATTGAATAAATAACAATTCTACATTTTCTAATTTAAACATTTTTGAATTGACCATACCCCCAGTAGATTTTCTTTCTACAGTCATTTAATTTTCATCCCTAGAATAAATTTCACACACACAGAAAGAAATTCCTATTTAACAGAGAATAACAATTATCAAGAGTAGAACCTGGCGTCCTACGCTTGCAGCAAACTGTAGAAGCCTTGCCCCCTCTTGCTGCACTATTCCTTTGCTGCAAATCTCCCAGCAACAGATCCAGAAAACTCCCTTCCTCTTCCCAATTTCTCCAAAGCGAAAATGCACTAAGATTGAGAGAGAAATGATTGCCAAAGAATTTTCCCGACGTGAACAAATTCCCTCAAACAGAGAAACTCTGGCTCATTTCATGTACTTCAAAATTCCTTTCAATTCCTCTTCATTGAATACCGGTTATAATTCAAAAAAATCCAAATAATATTTCACTCTAATTTCTGACTTTGATGTTTTCCCAAATATGTCATTTAATTAAAACTAAATAATTTATAAATTCATAACATAAACTTTTTATTTAAACAAATGTATAAATATGCCTTATTTCCACAATCTTTCATTAAATATTTACTTATTTAAAAACAACCATTGAGAGATTCCAAATAAATTCAATATTTCTATTATTTCTAATATTTATTCATTGCCACATTTAATTATTATTATATGTTTTTATTTTACCAATTACTTAATTATTTAAATTACCACATAAAACCATTCACTACTTTAGATAAATCATATAATCATACAAGGACCAACGTAACCACTCAAACGAATGAGACTACTATGCACAAACCATAAAGATACAAAACTGTTGTCAACTTGGTACGGAGTTACTTTTCATGTCACCTCAAATAATTCAACTTCCTGCCGTTGGGTTGGTTCAATGCTCACCCAGACCTACCGAAATAGGTGGAATCGAGTCTTATTCCTGCAAAGCCTACATCCACAAAGTGATATACAATATACATAAAATCAAAGCATTGTGAGGAGGATTCACAGCGTAGCAGGGCGCTCGCGAACGAGTGATGCTACCTGTCCCCTCACCAAAACATATCATCATAAAATTTTACACCGCATCATAAATTACTATTCTATAGTCTATTGCATTCCAAATAACCCATCAAATGATCATAATAGAATGTCATCACAATATCCATGGCATCATAAGAATATAGTAATGATCTAAGCTACCACACATAATACCAACAATATCGATCACAAATCACAATGTACCAAACAGAAATCACAGTGAATGTCAAAAATCAAATAGTAACATGAGGGGTATTACATCCTCCCCCCTAAAATCTGGCTTACTCCTGGAAGCCAGTGAAAAGATAAGGATAAGAATCCCTGATACGAGAGGCATCCTCCCAAGTAGCTGAAGCCTCATCATTCGGGTCCCACTGAACCCGCACCTGATCAATCTCTCTGCCTCTGAGGGTAAGTCGCCGACGCTGAAGCACGGCCACGGGCTCGCGTGCCAGCTGCCCGTCCTCGACCTGAAGAGCATTCCAATCCAAAACATGAGTAACATCAGGAAAATATGGTCTAAGAATAGAAACATGAAATACATTGTGGATCCGCGACAAACTGGGTGGCAAAGCTAAACGGTAAGCAACAGGTCCAATTCGATCCAACACCTCAAAGGGTCCAACAAAACGAGGCGCAAGCTTCGAACCCTTTCCGTAACGAATTGGGCTCTTCCGCGGACACACTCGAAGGAAAACCCGGTCACCAACTGCAAACTGCCGATCAACTCTATGAGCATCAGCATACTTTTTCTGTCTATCCTGAGCAGCCACGAGATGCTCCTGAATGCGAGACACCTGCTGTTCCATATCTCTAAGCATCTCGGGCCCAAGAAGCACCCTATCCTCCAATCGATCCCAACTCAGAGGAGTACAACAAGGACGACCATACAAAGCCTGAAAAGGAGCCATACCAATAGAGCTATGGTACCCATTGTTATATGCAAACTCAACCAAATACAGATAGTCCTCCCAATGTGATTGCTGATCCATAACATACATACGAAGAATATCCTCAAGCACCTGGTTGACCCTCTCAGTTTGACCATCAGTCTCAGGATGATAAGTAGAATTGAAGTTCAATTTCGTTCCCAGAGACTGCTGCAAAGATGTCCACAATGCAGATGTGAATACCAGATCTCTGTCGGAAATGATCCTCCGTGGTATCCCATGCAATCTAACTATATCATTCATGAACACCTTAGCAACATAAGACGCCAAATATGACGATCGAACCGGAGAGAAATGAGCCACATTAGTCAATTTGTCCACTGTGACCATAATAGCATCATGCCGTCTAAATGACATAGGCAACCCAACGATGAAATCCATAGAAATAACATCCCATTTCCATTCCGGAATGAGGTGAGGCTGTAGCAACCCTGCTGGATGATGATGTTCAGCCTTCACTCTCTGACATTCAAGACATCGAGCCACAAAATCGGTGATATCCCGCTTCATTCCTGACCAAAAATAGAGCACACGAAGATCCGCATACATTTTCTTAACTCCTGGATGAGCTGCGTAAGGTGCCCGATGACCTTCTGTCAAGATCAGTGTACGAAGACCCTCTGAAGAAGGTACATACAACCACCCAAAGAAATGCAAAGCACCATCTGAATCTAGCGAATAACCAGCAAATTTCCCCTCCAAAGTTCTACCTGATTCCACCTCCGCTTTCACCTCTGAATACCAATTATCTGCAGGAAGGGCTGCAAGAATCTGACTCTTCAAATCTACCCCAAGAGACATTGCAGAAACCTCATGCCTTCGCCGACTTAGAGCGTCAGCCACCACATTTTCCTTACCCTGAATATACTTAACCTCAAAATCATACTCACACAAAAATTCCATCCACCTCCTCTGCCTTGCATTTAAATTCGGCTGAGTGAAGATGTACTGCAAACTTCGATGATCTGTATGCAACTCAAACCGATGCCCTAACAAAAAGTGCCTCCATCTCATCAGAGCATGAACCACTGCGGCCAATTCAAGGTCATGTGTGGGATAATTGAGTTCATGATCTTTTAACTTCCGAGATTCATAGGCAATCACTCTCCCATCCTGCATCAACACCGCTCCAAGTCCCTCCAACGAAGCATCAGTGCAAACCACAAAATCACCTGAAGGGTCCGGCACTGCCAAAATTGGAGCACTAGTCGGTTTCTCATAAGGGTTTAGGCATGTTATTTTCGACCAAAGAAATTTCTTTCCTTCCGCGAAGGTGAAGTGAGCAAGGATGTAATTATTGAGGAAACCACGGGCGATAAACGCGTCAACCACCGATGGTCATGAAGCTGTGAATTCACGGCGAGACATTGTGGGCGCGGGCAATCTACATGATAGCTGGATTTTAGTAGGATCAATGAGAATTCCATATTGATCACATGGCCCAAATATTGAACTACGGTCTTATGAAGTCACGCGCCAAATTGGCATACAGGCGGAATTGATGATGATAAACCCAAGCTTGCTTGCAAAACCTGCTTTGGAGTTGCACCTCATGCTCCTCCATAGACTTAGAATAAATCAAAAATATCATCCAAAACACGAGGGCCGAACCTATCCAGAAAGTTCGGAATACCCATTCATTAAGACTCACTTAAAATTTGAGAAGATTACGCTGGTCAATCGAAGAATCAGCATTGAACTTCATAATGATACTCAGAACAGTTTTATGAATGTCCGGACTCACTTCATCATGGCCTGATACCACCTGTTGGAATTAGATCTTGGAAGGAAAATACCTTTACCATCGATCAAAGAGATCATCCAATCCCTAGGAAGGGGATAACGTTCTTCTTGTTACCTTGTTCAATTACCCGATGTCGATACAAGAAACGGAGAGACCCATCGCGGCTGAAGATCAGCGGGTGCTCCCCGCGGAGAGACACTAGGCGGATAAATATATTAACAATTCTTCAACTGGAATGTCTTGGGCTCTGAGTGAATCACATGTAAAGAACAGAAATAGGCTGAAATGGGCACCAAATCAATCGAAATCCACCTCTAAACTTAGGAGGCATGCACGGTATCTCACTAGGGGAAGACATCGAAAATTACGCAGGAGAATTGTCATTCAAAGACACCTCCCGACTATCCTCCGACTCAAGGTCATTAACCGATATAGCAAAGAGCTGACAACCCTGACGAAAACACCTTTTTAACTGCATCGCCGAGATCATTCTCAGAGAGATAGGTCTCTGAACACCCACAATGTCTACCTCTTTACCAAAATCATCCACACACTGCACTACTTTACGGCGGCAATCAATCAAAGCACGATGCGAGCTTAGCCAATCCATGCCCCGGAACTTGTCGCTAGGAACCAAAGTGGAAGGATTAGAGATCCTACTATGGGGTCGACGGCTAATTCCCAACCACAACCTTGCACCGAAACTACCGATACAACCTTAGATCGGTAACTCGGCTTTGCCACTTTTAAGCTTTGCTTTGTTACTTTGAGTTTACATCGATCAACAACTAAGGAGATAAAGAATCGGATGCACCCGGAATCAAATAGGCCCGAAATTTTTAAACTTTATGTATTTCAGAACTTTGGCAGTTTGGTGGCGATTACGATGATCCACTTTGACGATTATCCAGCTAACTGCGCGAAGGCTAGGTGGTCTGCATCTCCCTCTTGTCATTTCTCGACAATCATTCGACGGCTAAATACGGAAGCACTCTTTTGGGGACACATTCTAGAAATATGCCCCTTGCTGCCCGCGAAACATCAGACCTGACCAAGAAATACTGCTTCCTAGAACATTCGGTCTGGAAACTCCCGGTCTGGTGAAACTCAGCGGTATCTCTTGGCCCGGTACGGTTCTGGTTCCGATCCTTGCGAAACTGAGATTGACCACCTTGCTGGGAAGTAACATTCTTGTGCTTTGGTTGAGACTGCTGCTGCTGACCCCCTTTTGAAGGCCCAAAACGACTCTTAGAAGGTCCTGCTGACTGAGTCTGACCCCCTTGCGAAACGACTCTAGGAGCGGGTACATTACCAATCTGTACACCTACATGACCACCCAAAGCCATGGCCAAGTTTTCCTCTACCAAACGAGCCTTCTCGACAGCTACCTCCATGGTCTTAGGTTCGAAGACCCTTACACCACCACTAATGCGTGCGTTCAAACCTCGAACAAAGTGCTGAACCAACATCCCTTCATCATGGCTAATCCCTACATACTGCTTTAGTTCATAGAAGCGACGTTCATACTGTTCTACTGACATTGCCATTTGCTTAAGATCATGGAATTCATCTGCCCTGCACTGCCTCCAATGATCTGAGAGAAAACGAGCACTGAACCTTTCCAAGAAAAGTTCCCAAGTGACCATACTGATATCCATATGCAACTTCTGTTCCTCAAGCTGCCACCAAGTAGACGCGAAACCCCGCAAATGCATAACAGCACATCAAGCCTTGGTATTACTACCATAGGGGTGCATTATGAAGCATCGGCCCAAATCAATTAACCAGGTCTCAGCTTCCAAACCTCCTCCAGAGCCATCAAAGTTAGGTGGATGAGCTCTCATTAAGTCCCTCATATGACTAGCTAATAAAGCATCCTGATCAACTGAAGCTCCCCTGTGCCTTGGAGACCTTTCTCTTTCCCTCACAACCGGCTGATCCCCATTAGGTTTAGGACCCAATCTATCGAGAAGCTCACCCAGCAGATGCTGCAACTGCCTATCCAACCCCGACTGTTCTGGAATGGGTCCACCATCCAACGGATTGTTCTGAGAATTCTGTTGCTCCTCAGACTCAGGACCGTGAGAACTTGGTGGTGAAGGATTCGGTTGGTTGGCCCCACGGTCACCACCTCGGCCTCTTCCTCGGCCCCTACCTCTACCTCTACCTCTGCCTCTAGGCATGCTTCTGCACAACAAGACAAAGGTACACATGAGCTCAAGAGCTAACACGCAAAGGTTACCTAGCGGACATAACTACCCAAAGACCCCAGCGTGTGCAACCTGGCTCTGATACCAAGTTGTAACGCCCGCTGGGCAAGCCCTAAAGAACAAACATCAAAAGAGCGTAAATAATTTTTTTTTTAAAAAAGAGAAAGATAAATAATCATCACATCAATATTAAATGATCATATATAACAACAAAATCAACTATGTCCTTTGGGGCCCCCACGAGATTACGTTGAAACTAGATATTATTAAACATCATTTCATAAGATATCAAAAGGAACTATAATGACATCATAAGATAAATACATACATAAATTGTATCACAAGATAACCCATAATACATTTCATAGCCAATTAAAATTACAAAGTAATTAATTACATTACATCATCTTTCAATGTTACATCATCCATAAAGTTACATCCTGAATCCCAAACATGTGGGATGAATACAATATACAAGTTATCAAAAATACAATGAGATCAACTGTAATAAATCTTCAACTGGATAAGATTGAAGCCACGAACCCTGATGGGGAACCCAATGGTGTGCGGAGCATGTTCCACCCGACCACCCCCGTGCTAAGAGGTGACAGAGAAGTAACTCCGACCAAGAGTGACAACACAAGGGTACAACCAAATAAAAAGTACCAACATAAATCCATCACACAATACACCAAATAAAAGAGCAACCAATAACATCAAATCACAATGTCCTAAGGATGCAAGATGATAAACATAATATAAATGAGATCATCCAATACATGATAAAGAAGTAATACTTATAAATCAATTTAATTCAATTCAAACAACAATATAAATCAATTTAACTCAATTCAAACAACAATATAAATCAATTCCACATACTTCGAGAGGAACACAATAAAAACAACACATGGGCAACTAGGGTCAGACATGGTCCCACCACATAGTCCTGCTCTTCCATGGGAGCAGTTCCTGTGCTGTATCTTCCTCCCAAGCGCCAGGCGGCCAGGGGTCCATAGGGTGACTCATGCGGGCGTTGACCTCGTGAGCGAGGCCATGACCTTGCCAACCACGGCCTTCTCAGCCTTCCATTAGTCTGCAGAAGCACTAATGAAGACGAGGCATCCATTTTTAAAATCTTGCAATGATATTACTACCCAACCCAACCCTCCTAAGTTAATTATTAGGTTTTCACTTATTTACTAACTCACTCGTGGGTTATCCTGAGCTCTTCCCCTTAAACGGGGCGCCGGCCCCCACGAGGAGCCACTCTCCCTAGAGACCCATCAAAACAAGGGGGTTGTACCATGCCAAACAATAATCATCAAAGTATGACAACAAAGTAATACGCGAGGCACAAACCATCTCGCAAGTGAAAGTACCATAATAAAATCTCATAATTCGGTACACCCCATTAATAAAATATAACTCAACAGAATTTCAAGATAAAAAGATATAAATTCAACAAACCCAACTTCCTCTGGAAGACTAAAGAGTTACATAAAAAGGGGTTCCCACATCAAGGAAATGACAATGACCCAAAACCCAACAGTCCAACAAGATTAAATTTCGAAATTAAATAATTAAAAGTGATAACCTATTTAATTCCAAACAGATTACAACATAATTTTCTTTCCTAAAATACAATCGTATTGCAAACAAAATAAATAAATAATGCTGTTAAATCAGCAATATCCTTTCAAAGTTGAGAATCCTATAAACAGATTTAATTCTATTTTGCTAATAGTTTCTTGGAAACAATTTTTGCTTTATTATATTTAAAAAAAAAAAAAACAAGAAACAGAATCTAACTATACAGATTTATTTTCTAGATAATAACTGAGTTACAGGGAATAAAATATAAATCAGAACAAAATGTCTATTAAGCAGATTAAACAGTATATATATATTTTCTTCTAATAACTATTGCATTAACAGAAAAATATTATTTAAATCAGAACGAAACAGAACAAAATATTTGCATCCATTCCTTTGTTTATCTATCAGCTTTATATAACAAAATATATTCATCAAAACAAAATTTAATATAAATGTACATTTTATTTTTAAACAGAAACACAGAATAATAAATTGACTAATAAATATATACATATAAATATATACCAATATATATACATATATATATATATTGATATATCTTTATAAATATAAACATCCGCAATAAAAGAAATCACCATATAAAAATTCGCGGAGAATTAAAAAGCTTAACAATAAAATTCATATGGGAATTTTATTCCCAACGCATACCGTCCGAATTAACTCGCCGCCGGCCGTGGCAGTCTACGGACTGCTCACGGCAGTCCTACGGACTGCCGTGGACAGTCTGCAGGCTGTCCCACGGACCGGTGGCGGGGTGGTGGTGGGTACGGCCAAAGCCGACCCCCACACACTGCCACCATCAATGAATATAAAATTTAAACAAAATTTTGAATGTTAAATAAAATTTTCGGCGGATTAAATTTTTATTTTATTTTCTTTTCCTCAATAATTTCATAAATTTGAATATATATATATATATATACCATATATATATATATACATATACAGAGATAAGAATATTTTTTTAAAAGGAAACAGGGAAAATATATTACTGCGTATTGGCTGTGTCAAATTGAAAAAAATAGAAGAACTGTTTTTTAATAAAATACAGACACAGACCAGAATATCATACCCAGAAATTTACCGGAAATAAAAATTGTCCCTACCCATATATTTTAATATATATATATTTTGAAACAATTTGAGACAACAACTATTGTTTGTTCCCAGATTACACAAAAACCCTTTTTAATTAACAACAAATCAGAAACCCCAAACAACGATTCAGAAACCCCAAAGAATTTCATTGAATAAATAACAATTCTACATTTTCTAATTTAAACATTTTTGAATTGACCATACCCCCAGTAGATTTTCTTTCTACAGTCATTTAATTTTCATCCCTAGAACAAATTTCACACACACAGAAAGAAATTCCTATTTAACAGAGAATAACAATTATCAAGAGTAGAACCTGGCGTCCTACGCTTGCAGCAAACTGTAGAAGCCTTGCCCCCTCTTGCTGCACTATTCCTTTGCTGCAAATCTCCCAGCAACAGATCCAGAAAACTCCCTTCCTCTTCCCAATTTCTCCAAAAACAGAAAATACTAAAGACTGAAGAAAATGATTGCCAAAAGAATTTTCCCAGCATTCGAACCAAATTCCCTCAAACAAGAGAAACTCACAATAAATTTCATGCCCAAAAGTCCTTTCAATTCCTCTTCCCGTGAATACCAGAGGTCATAATTCAAAAAAAATCAAATAATATTTCACCCTAATTTCATTTTGATGTTTTTCCCAAATAACAAATGCATTTAATTAAAACTAAATAATTTATAAATTCATAACATAAACTTTTTATTTAAACAAATGTATAAATATGCCTTATTTCCACAATCTTTCATTAAATATTTACTTATTTAAAAACAACCATTGAGAGATTCCAAATAAATGCAATATTTCTATTATTTCTAATATTTATTCATTGCCACATTTAATTATTATTATATGTTTTTATTTTACCAATTACTTAATTATTTAAATTACCACATAAAACCATTCACTACTTTAGATAAATCATATAATCATACAAGGACCAACGTAACCACTCAAACGAATGAGACTACTATGCACAAACCATAAAGATACAAAACTGTTGTCAACTTGGTACGGAGTTACTTTTCATGTCACCTCAAATAATTCAACTTCCTGCTGTTGGGTTGGTTCAATGCTCGCCCAGACCTACCGAAATAGGTGGAATCGAGTCTTATTCCTGCAAAGCCTGCATCCACAAAGTGATATACAATATACATAAAATCAAAGCATTGTGAGGAGGATTCACAGCGTAGCAGGGCGCTCGCGAATGAGTGATGCTACCTGTCCCCTCACCAAAACATATCATCATAAAATTTTACACCGCATCATAAATTACTATTCTATAGTCTATTGCATTCCAAATAACCCATCAAATGATCATAATAGAATGTCATCACAATATCCATGGCATCATAAGAATATAGTAATGATCTAAGCTACCACACATAATACCAACAGTATCGATCACAAATCACAATGTACCAAACAGAAATCACAGTGAATGTCAAAAATCAAATAGTAACATGAGGGGTATTACACATATTAGGTTGTGGAATGAACCTACAACCATTCATTTAAAAAGATAATCAATGGTAACATTTCACTTTTCATTTAGTCTTATTTTTAAAGTGAGATTTAAAAAAAATACTTAAACCATGTGTGCTCGAATACATTTTTGATAGTTAATGGATGCTACTCTCCCCGGGCCCCTACTTTAATATTACAGAAAACAAAAAAATATGGGGCAACTGTGCCAACAAACTATGCAAATTTTTAAAGGAGACATTCGCCATTGTAATTAATCTCTTTAGTGATTATTCACTAGGATTCATCACTGTGATTATTACTTTTACCAATCATTCTTTAAGTTTCACCTAGATTTTACAATTTTTTTAATAATGTGCATAGATTCGCCAAGAAAATTAATAATTTTTTCAAATAAAAGGAAATATTCACTAGGAAAATTATAGAACTTAGCCAAGATTCACTAGGATTTTACACCTTCGCTGAAGGGGGGGGGGTTTAATTTTTCCCTACTCTCAATGTAACAATTCATTTTATATGGTAATAAAAATGCCATTTTTTAATTTGGAAGGCAATGCCACCAGATGTGCAATCTCAATTAGAAAAAAAATATTAAAAAATATTTTTCTTAGTTGTGTAGCTTGTGTACAACAAAATAATTAACTATTTATATAACACTGTATATTCTCATCTTTCCCTTTAGGGATCCTCATGATAAAAAAATTGTTAATTAAAATGATTAAATAATTATAAAATAATAATATTGCTTTAATATTTTAATATAACATAATAAAATAGTATAATATATTATAGTATTATAATATATTAATATAATAATATATAAATAATATTAAAAAAAAATTCTTGATTTAAAAATTTAAACCAAACTATTGCTTAAGTATGGTAATATGAATTTATTTTCTTATATGGAAGGAAATGTTACTCAATGAGTAGGGGAAGTGTAGAAGTATTAGTAATGAAGCTAACCGACAAAGGTATGCTAGAAAAGTAGAAGTATTGGTACAAAAATAAGATATTGAAAATATTAATGATGCAAATGTAACTAGAAATAGTCATCAATGAACATGTAAACAATTTTATCATTCTAAAAGAAAAGAAATGCAACAAGTTGATCTCCAACGATGTTTTAGGCACAATCATCCATCTTTTGTCCCTAAAAAATGTATAGTTACTTTTTTATGCTCACTTGAGTCTCTCTTTTAGACTTTGGCTTGATTTTTCCTAGTTTTAATGTTCTAATGGGGCCAACACATTCACATTAGGTCTTAAACCCTTGTGAATCATTAATACTTGTAGTATGTCTTGTAAAGATGTTGTGAACTATTGTAACCTACTTGCACACTTTTCTAAGACTCTTTCATCATAATTCACTTAAATAACCCCTTTCTATCACTTACCAAGTCTTATTTCAACATGTTGTAAAGATTTGTAACAAACTCTCACATTCTTCTAGACTTGTCATCACTAATTCAACCCTTTCTCATGTTTAAATGTCTCCTTAATGCACTTTTTGACCATTCTTAAGTGTTTTTTTGAGGATATTATTGTTAAACAACATTTAATTCCCTTTAATTCCTGACACCCACTTAAATTGCTTAAGTGGGACTAAGTCCCCAATAGGGGAAACTTAGTCCTATTTGGTACAAAATTCAAAATTATTTCACTTTTCTAGTGGGATTTTATTCATTAACCCTTGAGGTTAGCCTACAATGTGTTATTTTTGGGAAATATTGTAAAATCAAGCATAAATAAGGGTTTTTTTCCTCATTTAAATTAATCTCCCACAATCCCCTAATCTCTTGCAATATCATAACTCATTAAGAATTTAATCTTTCAAGTAATCAAGCACTCCAAGCATAATGAAGTCATCCATTGGAGCACTTCATTGCATATCTTTAGATTTCTATATCAAGGGTTTGGTAAGTTTATGAAATTTCATGTTATCTATTTACCTTTCTCTTCTCATTTCATTTTATTTCATAGGGTTTGATTAGCAAAGTGGGGTTTGACCAAGGAAAACCCCTATACCCTTAACCTATTTTCCCACTTTTCATGTGTGTTTTCAGAATTTATATGTAGATTTATCAAAGATTTTGGTATGAAAAAGTGGTCAACAATCCATGAAATTCAACATAACCCTAGTTGAAGCTTGGACATTTTTTTCAACCCATTTTGTGTAGAATCAAGATCGAACATGTGTCAAAAAAGCAATTGCAAACCTGAAGCTACATGATCCTATCCTGAAATTCTTGAAACATACAAGTGGGATAAGTCACCATCTAAGGTGAATTAGTCCCAATTCTAGGCCTAAAATGTGGTTTTTGCATTTTTGGTTATCCATTTGGTAGATTCTTGTTCTAGCAAATATTCCTCAAAATTAGACTAAGTCACCTAGCTTGGTGTAAGTGTCCCAATCAACATTTGCAGTCAACTCTGTAGGATTCCAAAGCCTCTCCACATTAGATTTTAGATTCCAGACACATCTCTTCAATTTTTTTTAGTTATTTCATCATTTATTTGCATTCTTAGGTGTTTTTTCATATCACAATGTGTTTTCTAACAATTTGCATTTCTTAGGTTTAACATCAATAAATCATCTTTATTTTAGTTTATTGCATTAGTAAATCATATTTAGGCATATTTTATTCCATTTACATTAATCTTAAGTGTAGAAATTTGCATTTGTGACCCAATTCCTCTCGTTTTAGGTGAAAAACCTAGAAGTGTTAGAGGCAAACTTGGGTAATCCAAAATCATTGTTTACGTTTTGGTGAACCTAACCTTTGAAAATTTTTACTTTTTATTTCAAGAGCACCGTAGGTTTCATTTCCATTTTCATTGCATTAGGTTTTGCATTGATTAAATTGCATCCTAGAGTTTTCAAAGTTGCATTAGTGAAAAGCTCATATAGCTTGGATTTTTGCATCATTTTTTATTGAAAATAATAAAAATTATGCATTTGCATACTGTGCTTGTATTTTTGCATCTGAAAAACATCAAATTGTATTCAAATCATAAAAAAATCATCACTAGGACTAATTCACCACACTGGGCCACTTAGTCCTCCTGCACATTTTGCACTGTAATTTCTAGCATTTTCTAGGAATTTTTTTCATTTTTTCTTTCTGTTATTGTCTTCTATCATACTTTCCAAATTTTTTGTTTATTGCGTTGAGGTTTTTTTTAGAGTGGATTTTTTTCTTTAATATGTTTTGGATGTCATTAAAATTTTCAGTGGACATGTCAAATTGTGCCTTTGGAATTGATCCTAATGACCTTGAGCTTCCTCATGCTCCTTGAACTCCTCATGAATGTCCCCCTTGTGTTTTTGAAATCACTAGAGAAAATGACGATACCATGAATAAGTTCTTAAATGAATGCCTTGAAAACCTTAAATCCAATAGATTCTTTAATAAATCCATGAAACAACAAGACCTTCCTACCATCTCACCTCTTGATACATTTGGATACTTACATCTTGAAACAAATGGAGGACCTAAGTTCCCTCCCATAAGTGTACCTAGTCTCTCTAACCAAGCAACTCCTCAACCATTCTATGATAACAAAGTTATGAACACACCAATCAACCTTGAAGAAACTTATGGAAAAGGTTTTACCATCTCAAGCAAACAAGTATTTGACACAACAACTGAACATGGCATTCATCAACATTTAGAACAAAGAACAACCAATGAAAACAAAAAAAGGTTAGGTTATAAAGATCCTCCTCATGATAGCAAGCCTCCTATAGAATATTGGAGACTTCATGATGATGGTACGGTGATATTTGATTCCCCTCCTGATTTGAATGTCATGTTTCCTCATGAACAACCCTTACATGATACCAATGACAAGGATGACAAGATCCCCATGGGTCCTCTTCCTCCTTCAGTCCATGAAAAGGGTGAATCTAGTAAATGCAAATGAACTTATAAGTTGAAAAAACTAAAGTTTCCTCTCCATCCCCAACTTGAATGTGAAAGGAAATTGAAAATTCTCCTAAATCATGAACTTATCTTATTACCACCTATGAATAGGTTGGTCATCTATCCTAAAGATGCTAATGTTCCATATTGTGCATATCATCATTTTCTAGGACATCGAAGCAATGAGTGTTGCCAATTCAAAGAAATATTGAGAAAGTATCACTTTAATAGAGATAATTTCTATCCAATAAATCCTTAAGACATTACCAATTCCTTTTATCATGCAATAGTAGTAGAATATTATTTTCTCACTATTAGATGACCCTTTCCCATCACCTATCTTGGCTCATTCTTTCCTTACACTAAGTGGGGGAAATAAGTTGCTAGCCTTGTCTTAGTAATGCATTTGTCCTTGTTCCTTGGCTGCATTATTCACCTTCCACTTACACCAATTGAGATTAGGAGGTGGATGACTCTCTTGATGGTTGAATTTACTTTTATTTACTAGTATTTTCTTTTCTATGTGTGTATTTTGTTCCCCCTGTAATATGACGTTTGATGTTTTCCTCTATTTGTACCTCCATTCTTCTATATATTGTACATTACACTTTCTTTTTGTTTTGTTTTGTTTTGTGTTTTTCCTTTTGGGGATGATGCAAAGTCTAGATACAACCTATTTTTCTTCCATGTTAACCCAAAAGGTCCTTTTCCCTTTCCTTTTAATTTTTGTTTTTTGTTTTTCCTTTTGGGGATGACACAAGGTATTAAGACTAAAATGTCTCCTTCATGTTGACCTAAAAGCTTTTCTTTTTCTTTCACCTTTTCATTTTGGGGATGATGTAGAGCATTGAGACCACAATTTCTCTTCTATGGAGACCAAAAATGGATATTATTTTTCTATTTCTTTTGCTCTGCTTGTGTGATTCTTCTAGTTCTATGTGTATATAGGGAATGATGACAGTTTCAAGCTCTTTAATAAAAACATTGTAGCAAAAAACATACCAACCCCAAGTCCATAGAACCCTATGTGTTTGGCATGTTTTGTTTTTTGGGGAAACCTCTCTTTCTTTTGTTCCTTTTCCTTTACATGATGCAACCTTACTTAGAAATATATGACTTGGCATAGGGGCTTTCCAAGTTGGTTCTCATGTCTTGCTTTATTTTTGAAATTTTCACTACTTTAAAGTAATTGCTCATAGAATGGTGTGTAGCAATTCCTTTAAAGTGGGACATACATTGGAATTATTCATTTTATATTTTTCTTGGTTCTTAGTGCATCCTTGTTACTTTATACGACGTGTCTATCATTTTTTGGATTACATTAGGTTTGATGTTCTTCATAGGCGTGATCTATCTTAGCATATTACATTCCTCTAGGTGGCCTAATGCCTACATCCCCTAAGTTGTAAATATTTTATTATTTGATTGGTCCTCTCTTCGAGACATTACACACAATGTTCCCTAAGTTATAGACTTCGCATAAACTTAACAAGACTCATCTGAACATCTTTTGCATGTTGCATTTTTCATTTACATGGGCACCTTGCATAACACAACTTGCATGCCTATGGTGCCATTGCATTTGTTCATGAGTTCTAAGCATACAAAGCTTACTTGTCTCATGAAGAATGAAATGGAATTGTCTTTGTGGCACCTTATTAAAGTTATTAGGAGGTATAAATTTCATATGGTTGAGTGGAAAATCCCTTTCAGACGCATGAATTTTCCCCATAGCCACCTTTCACGATTTCTCATCCCATAGATAACCAAATTTTTGTGGCCCCAAGGTGAGTATGTTGTGGATTTATCACCTTACAAACAACCAAAAGTTTTGTGGTCCTAGAGTGAGTATACTTGGGCTTCTCACTTGGTGGACAACAATGAGTTTAGTCGCCACAGAGTGAGTACACATTTCTTGTTCCAAATAAATAGCCTAGGTTCAATCCACAAAGGGCTAGAAAAATGATCTAAGATTTCATTTATTCCATTTTATCCTCTTCATGTATGTTCCTTTGCATTTATGTTTTGTTTACCATGAGATATTGATCCTATGGGCTTGATCATCTCTCTTGATTATTGTTGTATCATCTTACTAGCATGAGGGCATTTCGATCCCTCTCGATATGCATGTTGGGCTACTTTCATGAGAGTATGAAGCAAGTTCATCCTCTCACTAAAGTACGAGCTTAATGTGTCACCAAAAAATGTATAGTTGATATTTTTATGCTCATTTGAGTCTCTCTTTTGGAATTTGGCTTGATTTCACCTAGAATTAGTGTTGTAATGTGGCCAACACTTTCAAATTAGGTCTTGGACCCTTATGAAACATTAAGACTTCTAGGATGTTTTGTAAAGGTGTTGTGAAGTGTTGTAACCTGCTTTCACACTTTTCAAGAACCTTTTCGTCATAATTCACTTAAATAACATTTTTTATCACTTACCATGTGTTATTTCAAAGTGTTGTAAAGATTTGTAACAAAATCTCATTCTTTTCTAGACTTGTCATCACTAATTCAAGCCTTTCTCATGTTTAAATGTCTCCTTAATGCAGTTTTTGGCCATTCTTAAGTGTGTTCTTGAGGATATTCCCATTAAAAAAAAAATTATGACCTTTAATTTTTGAAAAACACTTAAATTACTTAGGTGGGACTAAGTCGCCAATAGGGGTGATGTAGTCCTATTTGGCACAAAAATCAAAATTATTTAAATTTTTTGGAAGGATTTTATTCTCTAACCCTTCAAGTCAGCTTGTAATGTGTTGTTTTTGAGAAATATTGTAAAATCAAGTATAAATATGGGTTTTTCTCCTCATTTTTCATTTCCCACAATCTCCTAATCTCTTGCAATCTCATGACTCATTAAGCATTCAATCTTTCAAGTATTCAAGCACTCTAAGCATAATCAAGTTATCCATTGGAGCACTTCATTACATATCTTCAAATTTCTATATCAAGGGTTTGGTAAGTTTATGACATTGCATGTTATCTATTTATCATTCTCTTCTCATTTCATTTTGTTTCATAGGTTTTGATTACCAATGTTGGGTTTGACTAAGTAAAACCCCTATACTCTAACCCTTAACCCTTTTTCTCTCTTTGCATGTGTGTTTGCAGAATTTGTATACAAATGTATCAAAGTGTTTGGTGTCAAAAAGTGGTCAACAATCTATCAAATTCAACATAACCCTAGTTGATGCTTTGAGACTCTTTTTAGCCTATTTTCTACAAAATCAAGATCAGACATCTATTAGAAAAGCAAGTGAAAACATAAAGCTACAAGATCCTATCCCAAAATTCCTAAAATATACAGGTGGACTAAGCCACCATCTATGGAAAATTATTTCCACTACTAGGCCTAAAAAGTGGTTTCTACATTTTTGGATACCATTTGGTAGATACCTATTCTAGTTGATTTTCCCCAAAACTAGACTATCACGTAGCTTGGCGTAAGTGTCCCAATCAACTCTGTAGGATTTCAAAGCCTCTCCACATTATGTTTCATATTCTAGGTGCACCTCTCCAATTTTGTTCAGTTATTTCATCTCTTACTTGCATTCTTAGGTCTTTTTGCATATCATAGTGTGTTTTCAAACACTTTGCATTTCTTATCTTTAATATCAATAAATCATATTTTTTAAGTTTATTGCATTATTACATCACATTTTATCATATTGGATTCCATTTACATTAATATTGAGTGTAGAAATTTGCATTTTGGACCCAATTCCTCTCCTTTTAGGTGAAAAACCTAGAAGTGTTAGAGACAACCTTGGGTAATCTAAAATCATTGTCCACACATCTGATGCAATTATTGAGTTCAATCTTGAAAATAAAATTTCAAGATTAATATAACATGTCCCAAAAACACCTTAGTATTAAAACAACATTTTCAATGAAAAATAATTCCTTCATAGTCCACTAGCTGAGATCAAGACTAGTCAATAACTTGAAGCACAACTTCACCAAGTAATTCTTGAGATAAATCAATCTCCACCAATATCCTAGTAAAAGAGGTGTGGATAAAGTTCTTGGAAGTGATATCTACTTTCAAAAACATACCCAGAGCATTATCAATGCCTTCAAAAGTAAAAGGGAACCAAAACTATAAGGGGAGATATGATAATATCACCCAAATAGGAATAACATTAACAGGTTCTTTTAGAAGGTTGAAAGAATGAACCCAAGGTCATAAGGATAGGGGATGAGAGTCCCATTCCCACACACCATGATCTACTTGATAGTTTTCCTATCCGCAATAGAATTAAAAAACAAAATAAAGAAAACTCTAGCATAAGGGTAAGTTTCAATCCTACCCTCTACCAAAGGTTTCCACTACTTTGAAATCCAAAGATGCAAATAAAAAAGGCAAGGAAAAAATCAACAAATTCTACAGATAATACCTAACTTAGAGAAATACTCAATGGAATCTGAGACCTCTGGACCAAGGGAGATTACTGGAGTAGCACATGAATGTGGGAGAGGGTGCCTCTTCCCACCATAACCTAACCAAACAACCTTAACAAAAGAACATGTAGCCTTAGAAGAACCAGAGGATTCACCAAAGGCCACCTTAAAGCACCTGCAACAACAACAAGCATGTCTTCTCTTAACAAAACACTATTCATAGGGGGGACTTCAAAACACCTACAGTAATAGTAGGCACATCTTCACCCAAAAAATATCCTTTCATAGTAGAAAGGTCCACTATTAAGTCACATGCAAGACACATAGGAAGAAAACCCTCAATCGCAAGCAACAAGTGAGCAAATCTGGAGAGGTGGGACAAAGAGGAATTTGAAAATCCAAGGGATCCATTGGAATAAAAGTGGCAAGCCATCGAGTGAGAGCCTAAAAGTAATGTTGTGAAATAAAATCAATACAATAGATATTCACATTTGTTGCAAATATGTACTAACATAATTAACTCCATGCAATACTTTCAATATTTGTAGGTCTAGTTCATATCTATATGAAAATAAAACTTTGGGACAACTTCATTCTAGATGATTTAGAAAATGTTCAATTATTTCATTTTGTAGTTTCATAGATACGTACTACATGTGTAATAGTAATTGTAAAGAGTCAAAAAGGAAATCACCTATGATGTATATAAAAGGAGTTATTTTGAATATGTTGGGTATGTGTATGGTATGTGGGTGATGATATCTTTTTTACCCAAAATTGATGAAACAAAAAGGGTTTTTAAAGGAGATTCCAAGCTTCCACCGATATAAATTATACTTTACTTTTAGTTTAATAAATAATTATTATTCATTTTCTATTTGAATTACAACTAAAGTCTTGATTGATAGGTTGATTGAAAACCATCTATAACTTTCAAATAGTATCATATTTTTTGAATTTGAAACATGTGTCACATTCTATGCTTCACATACTATAGGATTAAAGAAAAAATGAATTTCATGAAATTTTGACCAAGTTAAGATGGTCAGACATACACAATTTTATATTTTTTAAAAGTTGTAATAAAAAAATTATAATTAATTATTTACTTGGAAAAAAATTACAAAAAAGTATGCATCACATTGGGACATGAGTCTTCTACTTCTATCAAAAATATTATCATTTTATTATAGTTAGGGTGGTCAGACAAACACCTACTTATTTTTTCCCTAAAATTTAAGTACTACTGCATTGAAATTTCAAATTTTCACCAAATAGATTTAAAAAAAAAAAACCTAGTAGTTTAGAAACTACATTCATTTTGCTAGAGATTCTATTCTTACATATGTTTGAAATAATATGGATAACTTATTCAAATTTTTACGTCAAGCTGCCTAACTTTGATTTTTTTGAATTTTTTGCCACTTAAGGGCTTGTTTTTCCCATGATGATCATACACATACCCTATTGTTATTTTTCAATATTGTTTCAATTGACATATCTTCCTCTACCTTTCATGCTTCATAATTCTATGCATCTATGATATTATGCAATTCAGATTTTGTTGTTGATATTCCATGGTTACATGAATTTGACATTGAAGCTATTGAATTAATCTTTGCATTGTTTTGGGAGTATTTATAGTGGTTAAATTTTTTTTCTTATGGCTTTCCTCTTCTTGAGACAAGTGGCTCAAAGTTTCCATTAGTAGGATTCTGATCGTGAAACAAAATTGAATATGTACTTCTTTGTGAATTTTCATTGAAGTACAAGTACTTTGTCTTGTTTGTTAAAGACCAAATACATATTCAAATATTTAACCACTTTGGTAGCCATTTAATACAAAATAAGTCTCCCCAAATTACATATTCATTACAATTTTGATTTTCAACTAAATAGTCTCATATGTTGCAAGTATGTATTAACATTAGTAACTCCATGCAAAAAATTCAATGTTTGGGTATCTAATTAGCCAATAGCCTATTTGTTTAAAATTTCCACGAAGATTTTCGTCAACCCAGTGAATAGAATTTCTTGGTGCCAAAAATCTCCAGATCTGTGGCAAGTTTCCTGAGGTTGTTTATGATGATTGATGAGCCTAAAATGTGCTCATAATTTGAGTATTATAATATTTTTTTAATACCCTAACTTTTATTACTGATGGTTGTTTTAACACTTTGATTAAAGACTTTTTATTCAAAATCGGGTAGAATCTTGTAGCCACACATTCCTATATTCCTATAGCTTGATATCCATGTGTCCATATTAATTACCCTATTTGACTTCCCAAATGACTAGTATAATGCATGTGGTTTTTGAATGATGAAATGGATATAATGAGTGATTAATGAATGTATCGTGTTGGCTGTCATGCATGTTGTCTTTTCACTTTTGTTTCCTTGTGCATCATAGGTGGTCGAAGGAAGCATGAATGAGTCAAGCACGACAGATCTCAACCCTACAGTAAAGTCCATTTCCAACAAGGAATCAGGGGAGTTGTTCCAGTGAAGACTCTCTGACCGGGTCATTGGGAAGAAATCCAAATGATCATCAATCTAGGAAGAGTGGAATGCTAAATTCTCTCTGAATCATGTTGAACGGATATGCTTTCATTTATGAGAAATATGTTCCTCGATTTTAGGATGTATTCATGTCCACATCTTTCTCTGATAGAGTTAGATAGTTAGTTGTTCTTCTAATATAAATAAGTTCTCCTACATGAGTGAGCAACACAACAGTATGTGTTAGAATTAGTATTATAATAAGAAGTAGTGTTCTTGTGTTAATTCTCTTACAGGAAGAATAATCAGTGTAATAGATTTTTAGATTATGAATAAAAGTTGATGGAGTTCTGAGTTTAATTCTTGTATAAGCTTGTTGATGCTTGTTGAGGGGGCCCACTTAGTAAGTATATGTAGTTAGTTGTTTATTTCCTATTGATTATGAGTTAGATTTCCTTCTTGAAAGTTTTAGTGCAAAGTCAGTCTTATTTTGTTCCTGCAGCATAAGGCTAGTTCATAGTTTGTCGCTTAGTAATAGTTGTCATGATTTCTACTTTGATTAAGTTTAGAAGGCTTTGTATTACATTCTTGTGAGTGTGAGTAGAATTCCTTTCCATGCATTTATTTCTAGTAAATCGTGACTAGAATTGGTTCTTAGTGCACATACAGTGCCGCTCCATTTCAAGTATGCATTCCCTGGTTTGACAATGTAAATGAATGACCATGAGAAGATGTTAGTCACCTGTTGGAATGTCCAATTCCCAGGTTAGGATTTGTCATGACTAGTATATCCTTTTGTGGGCAAGACCATTTTTGGCACCGTTTCCGAGGATGGTGTCAAGCTAAGAGCCTATTATAGTCATTGTTGGAATTAGTTTAGTGTGTTTATCCAAGTATTTTCAAAATTCCTTCAAAATATGGTTAGTTCTATTACATGCATAGAAGAAGAGACGCTTTGGGAAGATTCCCCACCAACCTTCCATTCATTGATAATACTCTTGAACCAGCTTATGGTTTATTTGAGGAAGGAAGAGACCAAGATATCAATCCATTTGCTGAAAACCTGCTTGTTGAATTGCCATTTGATCTATTTGACAAAGAACCTAAAGAAAATCCATTTGCTTTGATACTCAATCAAGAAACTATGGCACATAATCCACCTAATTGACCTCCTACATTTGAATTCCCCATCATTCCTCAACAAGATAATAACAACCTTTATGAATATTCCTTCTTCATTACTTCCCAAGTTCTATGGACTAGTTATAGAGGACCCAAAAAACCTTCTTGTTTGAGTTTGACATCCTCTGTTGCAGCTATGATTACACTTCAGATGCTCATAAGCTGAAGTTATTTCCTGCTACCTTGAAGGAGGGAGCTTTCAGATGGTTTATGAGTTTGGGAAGGGGTGTTGTTGATAGTTGGGAAGCCATGCAAAAAAAAATTCTTGGGAAATACAAGGAATATTGTAAAAGTGGTAGTAAGGGTGATGATATATTCAGAATCCAACAAAAGGAGTATGAAAGCTTAGAAGACTATATCTCAAGATTCTTGTTTTCCCTAAAAAAGAATTCAGACCATACTCTCAATGAAAAATCTCAAAAATTACTTTTTCTAAGGGGAATCAATGATACTTGTATAGATTCCCTGGACCTGATAGGAGGAGGAGATATAACCCAAGTATCTTTGGATCATATCAAGAAAATATGTCTCAACTACTCTCAAGCAAATATTAAGAAGGGCAGAGGTCATCAAGCCACATTGGGAAAATCTTCTTCCAATGAAGTTTCATGAATGGAGATCATAAATTTTCTGTTTGATTTCAAGCAAGACATTATAAACAACATGGCTACATAGTTGGATACTATGCAAGCTTAGAAGAAACATGAGGAAGTTGAAGCAATTTTGGCTGAGTTCTATCCACATTGTAAACAAAAAAAACATGAATGTAAATGTAAGATGGTGGCTAACATGGAAGCTAAGTAGTTACCCATTGATTTTAAGATGATAGAAGGTGATGATGACCAAGCATTCTTTGTTGCACAAAGGCAACCATGGGCTCAAAGAAAAGGTATGCCTCAAGACCCTTTGACTTTTGGTAACCCTTATTCTAATTACAATAACCAATGGCAACCTACATATGGCCCATCTCCACCTTGGAATGCCCCTCAACCAAACTAGCCTAACTATCAAAGCCCTTAATGGCAACCTCATCAAGGAGGTTGGTAGCTGCCACAAGGAAAATGGACTCCACCTCCCGGTGATTGGCAAAAAAATCCTCAATGGAGAGGTTCTTAGTAATGGCAAAACCAATCCCCTAAATTCCTGCAACTTCCGTAGCCACAACCTCTGGCCCTCATGCCACCTCCTGTAGCACCTGCATCAAATACTGGCCCTCTAAAATAGATGCCTATGCCTATTCAACCATTTCCAAATCCTAATAATAAGCAAAAGCAAGAACAACAACCTATGTATTCTGCAGAAGCCAATTAATATCTAGCTTATGCCCTGAATATAAATGATATCTATCTTAGGTCTGGCACTACTCTGCCTACTCTACCACCACCTATAATTATAGAGATTCCAAACTCTGCCTCTAAACAACCTATTAATCTTGTAGAACATACACCTGTACAAGATACGACCTCTAAGGAACCTGTCCTGCAGCTTCAGGTTAAACTGCCTTTTCCTTAGAGATTGCAAATTACTACATCCAAGACCATGGAAAAACCTACCTTTGATATTTTGGATTAGCTAAAGAATGTAAAAATTCAAATTTCTCTTTTTCAAGCTATTAAAGATGTTCTAATTAATAGAAAAGGAATTAAGGAGGCCTATTTAAAAAAAAAAGGAAGAAAGAAAAAGGATCCCCAAACTATCCATGTTCTGTGGTAGGTAGTCATTCCAAAATATACTGACCTTGGGAGTCCTGTGGTAAAAATAAATATCAATGGTCAAATAGTAAAGAATGTTTTGATTGACCTTGGTGCAACCATTAATGTAATGACCAAGCACACCATGGAATGTTTGAATATCCCAAATATTTAGTCTACACCTACCATGTTGTAGCTTGCTGATAGTTCCACAATAACACCTGAAGGAATGGTAGAAGATGTCATTGTCACCCTTGAGTCTTGGTAATACCTAGTAGATTTCACCATATTGTCCACTAAGGAAAATTTGGGTAGATAGCCTATCATCCTAGGTAGACCATGGTTAGCCACAACTAATGCTTTTACAGGATGTCATTCAGGGGACATGACAATTTATGATGGTCACTCAAAAAAGAAATTGGCTTAACACCCACATGCACAGCCTCTGCTAGACTTGTCTCAACCAATTTGGCCAGATTTAGGAGAGGAAACTAAAGAATTCAATTCATTGGCTTAGCTAATGATGTTGCAAACTAATCCATTTTCCCAGCTTTATAGTGAGGATGGCCTATTTCTACACATTTTGCAGTTCATCCCTGATCTGAATAGCCCATCTATTTTAGATAGTTGTTCTCAACAATGTTTCCTATAGCAATTGAATCCTGAGAGCCATCACAATTTGCTACTATATGACATACAAACACCACCTTTATTAGCAACCTCAATAAATGATCTTACCAAGTAGATAGAAGTATCTCCAGGCCATTTTCTACATATCAATAATAAGTTGCCTCAGTCTCAACAAACTGCCCTAGCCACAATGCTGCAAGCTCAACACAGAGCTTTACTATAGGGATATGAAGGGGATAAATCCTCAACTATGTACTCATATGATCTACATTAAGGAAGATTGTTCACCTGTTAAGCAACCTTAAAGAAGAATCAACCCAACACTCAGGGAAATAGTTAAACAAGAGCTCCCAAAATTTCTTGATGCCAGTTTTATCTATCCTATTTCAGATAGTCAATGGGTATCTCCACTGGTGATTGTTCCTAAGAAAGGTGGAAAATGGAGAGTTTGTGTAGACTACAGGGAGCTGAACACAACAACTAAAAAGGATCACTTTCCACTGCCATTTGTTGATCAAGTTCTAGACTCATTGTCTGGTAAAAAGTATTTCTCATTTCTAGATGGATATAGTGGGTATAATCAAATTAGAATTTCCCCTAAGGATCAAGACAAAACAACTTTTACCTATCCATGGAGCACTTTTTCCTACTATGTCTTACCTTTTGGCCTATGTAATGCACCTGCAACATTTCAAATGGAAGTAATCAATATTTTTGTTGATATTTCTCATGATTCTATGAAGATCTACACGGATGACTTCACCACTTATGGAGCCACTTATTAAGAAGCATTAGCAAACTTGGAAAAAGTGTTGAAAAGATGTAAGGAGAAAAAATTCTCTTTGAATAGTGAGAAGTGTTTTATGATGATGCAAGAGGGAATTGTTCTAGGCCATCATATTTCTCAAGCATGAAT
Source organism: Sequoia sempervirens (assembly GCA_007258455.2). Lineage (NCBI taxonomy): Eukaryota > Viridiplantae > Streptophyta > Pinopsida > Cupressales > Cupressaceae > Sequoia > Sequoia sempervirens. Next base: position 27,428 of record VDFB02094221.1, read on the forward strand.
TCAAGTTGATCCTACAAAAATAGAAGTCATTTCAACCTTTCCAACACCTATGAAACAAAAGGATGTTAGAAGTTTCCTAGGACATGCTTGATATTATAGAAGATTTATCAAAGATTTCAACAAAATAGCTAGTCCATTATCTACCTTATTGACTAAGGATTCTAAATTTAACTAGACTGAGGCTTGTGACAAATATTTCTTGTAGCTTAAGAACTTACTTACTCAGGCACCTATTCTTCAAGGAACAAAATGGAGTCTTCCCTCTCATATACACATAGATGCTTCTCACTACACCATAGGGACAATTTTAGGATAGAAAGAGAATTCCATAGAGCATGCCATATATTTCATTAGTAAAAATCTTCAAGGCCCTAAATTGAACTATATTATCACAGAGAAAGAATTGCTAGCAGTTGTGTATGCCTTGAACAAGTTTCATCATTATGTCAATAGTTATCAAATATTTGTCCATACAGATCATGCAGCAATAAGTTACCTCATGAATAAGCCTACCATATCTAGTTGATTAGAAAGATGGCTCCTATTGTTGCAGGAATTTGATATCACAGTCATTAATAAGCTAGGTCAGGCTAATGTGGTGGTTGATTTCTTGTCAAGACTTCAAACAACTACAGCTGCCACCCCTGAGATACTTGATGATAGTTTCCCTGATGAACATCTATTTTCTATTATTGCTCAAACTCCATGGTATGGAGATATTGCAAATTATTTAGTAGCCAATAAGCTCCTAGCCTACTTTTCACCAAAGGAAAGGAAATTGTTGGTAGAGAAAAGTTTTAACTTTTCATGGCTTGCAGATTACTTATTTTACACAGGACCTGACCAAGTCATAAGAAGATGCATTCAAGAAGATGATACCTATGATATTTTTCATGTCTATCATGATGAGCCATGTCAGGGCCACTTTGCAGCAAAAAAAATCTATAAAAGTGCTCTCTATAGGGTACTATTGGCCCACATTACACAAAGATGTTGCAGCCTATACCAGAAAATGTGACAGATGTCAACGTATGGTGAGACCAATAAGGTCTGATGAAATGCTCCTATACCCTCAAGTGGTAGTCATCCCCTTTGACAAGTGGGGCATGGATTTTGTTGGACCCATTGATCCTCCATCCAATGGGAAATCATATATTTTGGTTTGTACTAATTATGTAACCAAGTGGGTAGAAGTGAAGGCAATGACACATGCCTATGAAAATAAGGTTGTTGATTTCCTATATGAGAAGATTTTTACTTGGTTTGGAGTCCCAAGGGAACTTGCTACTGATTAAGGAGCCCAAATTACATCTGACTTAATTGTTGCATTGATGAATGATTACAATATCAGGCACAGAAAGTCTAGCCCCTACCACCCTAAAGCTAATGGCTAGGTAGAGGTTACCAATAGAGAAATTGAGGCAATCCTTACTAAGATAATGCAGTTACACAAGAAGGATTGGAGCAATCGTCTTCTTGGAGTAGTCCGAGCTAATAGAAAAACATAGAAAACAACTACAGGGTTTACTCCTTTTGAGTTACTCTATGAAAAAATAGCCATGTTTCCAATAGAATTTGAACATAAGACCTTAAGGACTACTCTCCAGCTTAATATTGATATTTCAAAAGCTCAAAAGGAATGCCTCCTGTAGCTAAATGCATTGGATGAAATGAGTAAATTCACTCTGTAGCATACTGAAGCCATCTAACAGCAAAGGAAAAAATGGTATGATCACCATCTCAAAACCAAGCAATTTTTTGTCAGTGATTGGGTGCTGCTCTATGATGCCAAGTATAAAGAAAAATAAGGTAAACTTACCACCAGATGGCTTGGTCTGTATGAAATAGAATATGTATTTGATAATGGGTTAGTTCAATTAGTTAAAATAGATATTGTTCGATTCAACTACTGGTTAATGGACACCATCTTCGGTTGTATCATAAGTCAACCTCTAAAGAAGAATTTGTGAAGCAATTTGTTCAGGATCCTGCCAATGATCTTCCTATAGCAAAAGGCTTCAGCTTTTCTCCTGCACCCTCTCTTTAAATTCCATGTTTCATGCCCATAATAAAGGCTTCCTTTTTAAGGGAGCCACTTTCTCCACTTTTCATTTGTCACCACCATTCATTTCTTTTTATTCCATGTCATCCATTCCACCTTACCACCCTCATTATGATTGCAACTTCCAACCGTTTGTTCATGCTACAACTGTGATCTTTTTCAGCATGTATGAGCATCAATTAAAAGGTATGTGATATCTTTATTTGTCACATCATTTATTTGTTTCATTTATTCATTAATTGCAATGCATCTATCAGTCATTATTTCCTGATCTTCACCCATTCTTTTGTACATGTGTGGACACATGTCACACTTTAAGTAGGGGGCGGGGATAATCCATTTGTACTTTTTCTTGTGCCACTACCAAGATCTGCCAAGATCTTATTTTTATTTTATTTTCTTGTACTTTCCAAATATGGCTACGTGTTTCCATCTTAATCAAAAATTAACTGCTTGATCATTTCATCCAATTATTTTTCAATTCATTCTTGGAAAAGTAGAGAAAACTGATGACAAGACAAAGGTAGGGTAGAAAGAGTAAAAAGCTTTTGAATCTTCAAAAAAAGTTGAATTTTAGGAATCTTAGCTAAGATAGTTTGTAAATATGGGTGGCCAACTAGTGAGACATGAGCTTGTAACTCATGAACCTTTGACGCACAACCCTCAAATAGTTCAAGCATTTAGTAATTGTGGATGGTTGAATTATTTATTGAGGATAGATTCTTTTGATGAGGAAGTTGTAGGAAAATTCTTGAGAACCCTTTCAGAAGGAGAAGCTACAATATGGGGCCTAATAGTAGCTGTTATAGAGGGGAGGATTGTAGAAGTAACAGGGCTTCCAATAGTAGGAGAAAATTTTCCTTTAGGAAGGGATGTTGTGTCTACTAGGGCAGAGTTTACAATACCAACATATGGGCCATTGGAAGTTTCTAAGCAAGGGTGCAAATGAGTATCACTGCCTCCTCCATACCTCAAATATGCCAATTTCATAATTAGGTATTTGACCTATGAAGGAAACTTTTCCTTTTTGCACTCCTACCATTATAAATTATTAAGTCATATGAGGCACGACTTAGTTGTTAATGTTCCCAATTTTCGGTTAAACCTTTTGCAACAATGTGCTCATGAAACCCAGAAGGGTAGAAACAATTCCATTGCCCATCATGCCCTTATTAAATTTTTATTTGAGCGTTCCCTAAGGGATGTGTCACCCCTTTGTTGGGAAGAATTTGTTTCCCAGAAGGCTCTGCAACTTCCAGAGCCTCCTAGAGTGCTCCCTACTTAGCATAGAAAAAAGAAAAGAAGGGTAGAATCTAAAAGTAGGGGAGACGAGCAAGAATCCTTTGCTCCTGCAGCACCTATTCATGCAACCTCCCCACCAATAACTCCTACCCAAGTGCAAACTAGGTTTGTTAGTAGGAAAGAAAAAGGAAAAAAAAAGTCAGGGAGTCATCTAGGGCAGAACAAACCCCATAATCTAACCATCATGCTCAAAAGAGAAAATGTCTACTCCTATAGTACCTTCCCCTATATCAGTTTATCCTACAACACCTGTTGCTACTGAATTTTCACCATTGTCCTCTACTCTTGAACCTGAATCCTCTAGGCAGGATAGGAAGAGGAAAGGCACAAAAGTATCTTCTGCGACATTTCCAAAAAGAACTTCAAGGAGAAAGTAGCATAAAGATACCTCCACCCCTGCTCAACCTGACATCATAGTAATTTTTGAGGAACCAGAAAAATCCAGCCATGATGATCCTCAGAATGTATCTAAGGTTGTTGAACAAAGTCCAGTTGCAGTGGAAGTTGAGGAAGCACAACAACATAATAATGAAAAGGGGATCCCAAGTCTTGATGACTTGGTTGAGGCGGTTAGGAAAGTTTCAAAGGAAGCACAATCTCTTCCTACGCAACAACAGGAAACCCTCCTGCAACAAGAAGAAGAACAACTTGGGCAACCTAAAGTATCCAATGAGACTCCATTACCCCCTGGAACTTGTAAAGCATTGGTTGTTTATAAAATAACATTGTTGATTGAGTATTTGGAACATTGTAGGACTACATGGAGACCTGTCACATTCCGCACTTTAAGTTTCTATCACTTGGCCAAAAATGATGTTCAACAAAGCCTTTGGGAGGAGGAGAAGAAGAAATTAAAAAGAGAGATTGAAAAATAGAAATAAGAGATTCAAGAACTAAAAAAGAAAATGGATGAAATGATGAAGACAACTAGAAAAATCATGGAATGCAGGCCACCACCAAGGGTATATGCCATGTGTCTTAAAGAACAATTTCTTTGGTTTTAGTTAATGAGGATTTCAAGGAATTTAGATCATTTTATTCATACAACTCAGGAATTATACACTGCATATTAGGTAGCACCTAATTGGTTAAAAAATTCCTTGTGTGAATTTTATTTGTATGGTTTGATAATTCCCTCTAAAACAAAGTGGAATCCACTTCTTTATATTGGTGATATTCATTTGAGGTCACTCATGTCCTGGGTGGCCAATGAGACTAATTATGGGAAAAAATTGGAAGCATATGAAGAAGCTGAGAGAAATGAACCAATACCATTGCGACCTAAAAGTTTAGATCTCCATACCATCTTGAGAACTTGGCTTCATGTTGCGTATGGACTTAATGATCAGACCATAAGAATGAAGATATTTGATATTAGGAAACATGTATATGATGAATTCAAGGGTCAACCATATTTGTTCTAAGAGCTTGCATCTTTTAGGATTGAGACAAGATGGGAGAAATTGACTATTGGTCTAAAGAGGTCTGAGCCTCATAGTCCTTTGAATTTTAAAGCAACCCTTGGAAGAATAGAGAAATACATGTAGGTGGGTCTATAGAAAAGGTTTGAGTTGTGGCTACCTTTGACATTTTGACCTCTAGTCTTGATATGGCCACTTTATCCCTATCGGGCGACATATGTTAATAAGGACATAGAAACCCATAGAAATGAAAGATGGAAAAACTTCAGAGGGTTCTACTACAAGTTTTTGACTTCATTCCAGGGTCATACTGTACCTATGGATCTCAGGGAAACAACCAAGAAGCTTAATGTTGGTGGACCATCATTGGGATAAGTAGGGGGCAAATGATGAGCCTAAAATGTGCTCATAATTTGAGTATTATAATGTATTTTTAATACCCTGAATTTTATTACTAATGGTTGTTTTAACACTTTGATTAAAGAATTTTTATTCAAAATTGAGTAGAATCGTGTAGCCACACATTCCTATATTCCTACAACTTGATATCCATGTGTCCATATTAATTACCCTGTTTGACTTCTCAAATAACTAGTATAATGCATGTGGTTTTTGAATGATGAAATGGATATAATGAGTGATTAATGAATGTATCGTGTTGGTTTCCATGCATGCTTTCTTTTCGCTTCTATTTCATTGTGCATTGCAGGTGGTTGAAGGAAGCATGAATGAGTGAAGCACAATGGATCTCGGCCTTGCAGTAAAGTCCATTTCTAGCACAACATCAAGGGAGTTGTTCCAGTGAAAACTCTCTAACTGGGTCATTGGGAAGAAATCTAAATGACCATCAATCTAGGAAGAGTGGAATGCTAAATCTCTCTAAATCGTGTTGAACAGATATTATTTCATTTATGAGAAATTTGTTCCTTGATTTCAGGATGTATTCATGTCCACGTCTTTCTCTGATAGAGTTAGATAGTTAGTTGTTCTTCTGATATAAATAAGTTCTCCTCCTGCGTGAGTGAGCAACATAATAGTATGTGTTAGAATTATTATTATAATAATAAACAATGTTCTTATGTTAATTCTCTTATAGGAAGAATAATCAATGCACTAGATTTCAAGATTATGAATAAAAGTAGATGGAGTTCTAAGTTTAATTCTTGTATAAGCTTGTTGATGCTTGCTAAGGGGGCCCACTTAGTAAGTACCTATAGTTAGTTGTTTATTTCCTATTGATTATGAGTTAGATTTCATTCTTGAAAGTTTGAGTGCAAAATCAGTCTTATATTGTTCCTGCAGCATAAGGCTAGTTCATAGTTTGTTGCTTAGTAACAGTTGTCATTATTTCTTCTTTGATTAAGTTTAGAAGGCTTTCCATTACATTCCTATGGGTGTGAGTAGAATTCCTTTCCATGCATTTATTTCTAGTAAATCATAATTGGAACTGGTTCTTATGCACATACAGAGCCACTCCATTTCAATTATACGTTCCCTGGTTTGACAATGTAAATGAACGACCATGAAAAGATGGTAGTCGCCTGCAGGAATGTCCAATTCCTAGGTTAGGATTTTCCATGACTAGTATATCCTTTTGTGGGCATGACCAACGATGTGGAGTTTTCTAATTACATGGGTTGGTGGTGGTTGAGTTGGTTTCATTGATATGTGGAAGTAGAATGGTAAGTCTTTGCTCGCGTGAGGGTTAATGAATCCTGACATTCTTGTACAATGGCATGGGAGGAATTAAATCTATTATTCAATGTTGCAGTGTAGGAAAGTATACTCTAAAATGCATGAGAAAATATATTGATTAAGTTGCATCGTCGAAAGAGCTATTGTGGTGTTGGTTTGATAGCAAAGAATCTATTTTATAGTAGATTATTGTGCTTTATAATTTGTAAGTCGTTTAATACTATTGTGCTTTGGAATTTGTAAGTCATTTTACATGGGTATTTTGCATAAATGATTAATTTATTCTTCATGTATGTTTGTATGTTTTTCGTTATACCCATTTTGGAGACTTCAAAGAGATTATGGCTCTATATGAATGGAGAAATTGTAGTTAAATCTTCTCTCTTTCATCAAAAAATATGGTTAGGGTTAGTAATTTTTTCACCCTTCATTTATTGTTTGTAGATATCTCTGTGCATCTTTGGCATTATACCCATTAACATAGGAGTAATTACACACACACACACACACACCTATATATATGCAAAGGGCTAGTATGAAAGCATAAAGATATTCAAGATAAAATTAGTTTAGTGGCTATTAAGTTTTATTCTAATAGCTCTTTTACAATTTCTATATTTTTCTATAATATTTAGTACCAAGTAATGTAGCTTTAATTTTTAATTAAGTTTGTGGAATTATACCCATTGTGAATAGGTTATTGCTACCCATTGCCTTTACGAGTTCTATTTAATGTGGGTTTGCTACCAAAGAACATAGCTCAAATTTTGAATTGACAAGCCAACTCTTACATAGAATTCTTGTCTTGTATAAATATGTTTAATGTGGGTTTTCAATCATCTATTATTTACCTATGATTCTTAAGTATTTTGGGTATGTGCAGGATCATGATGGGCGAAAATGTGACAATATGATGGGTATGTGGTTGATGACTATTTTTTTACCCAAAATTGATGAAACAAAAAGGGTTTTTAAAGGAGATTCTCCAATTTCCACTGATATAAATTATGTTTTACTTTGAATTTAATAATTAATTATTATTCATTTTCTATTCAAATTATGACTAAAGCCCTAATTGATAGGTTGATTGAAAAAAATCTATAGCTTTCAAATGGTATCACATTTTTTGAATCTAAAAAATGCATTGCATTCTATGCTTAACATACTATAGGTTTAGCAAAATAAAAATTTATTTTAATGAATTTTTGACCATGTTGAGGTGGTCAAACACACACATTTTTATATTTTTAAAAAATTTGTAATAAAAAATCATAATTAATTATTTCCTTGGAAAAAAATTACAAAAACATATGCATCACATTGCAGCATGAGTTCTCTACTTATATCTAAATTCTTATTAAAAAATATTATCATTTTATTGTGGTTAGGGTGGTTAGACAGACACCTACTTATTTTTTCCCTGAAATTTAAGTACCACTACATTGAAATTTTGAATTTTCACAAAATAGAATTTTTTTTAAACAAACCTAGTAGTTTAGAAACTACATTCAATTTGCTACAAATTCTATTCTTACATATTTTTGAAATAATATAGATAACTTATTCAAATTTTTATGTCAATTTTTCTACCTCTGATTTTTCTAATTTTTTTGCCACTTAAGGGTCTGTTTTATCCATGATGATCTTGCACATACCCTTTTTCTAATAATTCTTTTACAATTTTTCTATTTTTTCTATAATATTTATTGCCAGATAATGTAGCTTTTATTTTGAACTGACAAGCCAACTGTTACATAGATTGCTTGTGTTGTATCAATATGCTTTATGATATTCTTTTTTCTAGTTTTGCAAATGAAACCATTCATTATTGTAGTTTCCCTCTTCTATTCTCTATATTTTGGTAAAGACGATCATCAAATTGACAAGCAAACTATTACATATTGAATAGTTTGCTTTGTGGAACCATTTTTCTTCCATGTATTGAGGAAACCAACTCCACCACTGCTAACCCACGTAATTAGCAAGCTCCACTATTTTCATAAATGGCCTTGGGCAGTTTGTTGTTGTGAACTTCAAGTAGAGAAAAAAATAAATCATGAAACATATTGATACAAGGTTAAAGCTATGTTCTTTGGTAATAAATATTGAAGAAAAATAGATAAATTGTATAAGAGGTGTTAGAATAACATTTATTTTCTACTAAAAATTATTGACAAAAAGGGAACTTGTATTGAATTCCCCAAAAAATTGATAGATGCATATACACCTATATATATATATATGTATTGAATTCCTTGTTTCATATTTAAAAATATACATATAGGTAGAAATATATATCCATATACATAGGCCAAGCCCAGCTTCAAGCAGATGAGGAAAAAAAGAATATCATGAAACATATTGATACAAGATTTGAGCTATGTTCTTTGGTAATAAATATTGAAGAAAAATAGATAAATTGTATAAGAGGTGTTAGAATAACACTTATTTGCTACTAAAAATTTTTGACTAAAAGAGAAATTGTATTGATTTCCCCATTTCATATTTGAAAATATACATATAGGAAGAAATATATATCCATATATATAGACCAAGACCACTGTGGAATGTTTGGAAATACAACAACAATTTATATATACTCATGTATATCTAAATAGATATGTATGCTATCTTTATTGGTGTTTATGTAGACTTTGATTTAAAAAGAGTTAAAAATTGCATATGTAAGTATTATTTATCTTATGAGAAAATCACTATAATACAACCATAGCATTCAATGATATAGCATTGAGATGTTGTTAAGAATAGAGCATTTAATGGTGCAGTATGTGTAACATGTTCATAACAAAGCTATAAAATTGTTTACACTTTGGTAGTGCAATGTGCCTATTGAAACTAAATACATTAAAAACACCTAAAACAGTGAACAAAACTATAGTTCAAGCCAGCAACAATGTGATTTTTTTTAGGCTACAAACATTGAATATTGCATTTACTTGTTCCCGCCATCTTGATTGCCATTGTCCAGCACCACAAGCAACCATTTACCCTTCTTCTTTTGTGTTCGAAGGTGGCCAAGAGCCCCTTTTTGAAAATATGAAATTATTCCCATTTTTATCGAGGTCCTTGCTTGGCAGATCTCAATTACTACATTGTTAGGAAAAAATATAGTATACGTGCACCTATTTAGATATAATAGTGTATATATAAATAGATATATACATGTGTACATATGGATATATATTTGGTTATATGTGTGTTTTTAAAATGTGTAGACAAAGGGGAAATTCAATGCATATATGTACTTAATCTTTTTTATTTGTATTGTTGTATATCCCATTGTTTGGATAAGAAAGGATAAATGGACCCACTAGCAACATATACAAATATCTACATATAGGTATATGCAAAAATATAGTAAAAATTGCATGTATACATATATAAGCAACATCAAAGATAAATAGATAGATATAGGGATATATACATTTGCATTTATCAATTTTATTCTTGTTGTTTGGATAGTATTAAAAGTGCATTTTTATTCTTGTTGTTGTATCTCTCGCTATTTAGATAGTATTAAAAGTGGAATGGTTATACCCATTTTAATTTAATCAAATTAGTCAATTGGTTGACAAATTATTGATATTTCTAAGTTTTCAACCAATTGCCATTGGATGTTGCAATACATTAGTATTTTATTTTTATTGTGAAATAGAAGTTCCCAAAACTATGTCTATGGAATCAGTCTTTGTGGATGGGTCTCTAGAGTCCCCTAAGATTGATTTGTTGACATCCCCCATAGGCTCTACTAGAGAATCCAACTCTGAGGGTGTGAACCACCAACATTCAAATCCTAATTATATAAGTTTATATTTACTTTTTCGTATTTGTGTTGTAAATTTATTTATATTGTTTCCTTCCTCTTTTGTATGCAACCTAAACATTGCCTCTTAGTTTCTTTAATTTTATAATTCTCAAATATACAAACACACGTCACATACCCTTTCTTATTTGTGTTTCCAGTTTTCTTGGATTTTAGGTGTATACACACATGGTTGTCCTTGGTAAAACATATAGATGTGGAAGTAGCTATGCATTGATCTTTTCCAACACATAAAAAAAATCTCTTTTTAGCCTTCATTTTCCTTACTCTTTTTTTCCATTTGGTGTGATCAAGTACATTTTCCTCAATTGAACTTGTCTTTGTAGGCTACAAAGAAACAACCAACTTTGACTTCATAGCTTTCTACAACATTAAAATTAGATGTTCTTAATAAGAAAGCATTTAATAATGGAGTATGTGGAACATATTCATATAAAACTTGGTAAATTTTCTATACTCTCCCACTACAATCTATTTATCATAACTAAAAAAATTGAAAAATAGGAAAAACAATGCATATAACTATTTCAAAGAATCAGTTGTCATGTCTACACATCTTTGGCATTATATTTATCAGACCCAAAAATACTCAAAAATAGCCCAATAGAATTGAACTATAGTATTCAATGGTATAACATTTAGATGTTAATAACAAATCATTTTATAATGTAGTATGTGCAACATGTTCATACAAAAGTTGAAAAATTGTTTGGACTATGCTAGTACAATGTGTCTATTGAAAATTGATACATTGAAAAACACCCAAAACAATGCACAAAACTATGGTAAGAGCTTCAAAGCACATGATCATAATTTAAGGAAACCATTCAATAGTATCCTTCCTATTATGCTAGTAATTACAATGAAACAGTGAATGCATTAGTTTATGTATGCAACGGTTAGATCTTGTGTTTGTGTGTGTGTGTGTGTATGTATATATATGTATATGTATATGTATGTATATATATATGTATGTATATGTGTATGTATATGTATATGTGTATATGTATGTGTATGTGTATTTATATATATATTTGTATGTGTATGTATATATATGTATATGTATATGTATATGTATACATATATATACATATATATATTTATTTATTTATATATTTGTGTATGTATATATATGTATGTATGTATGTATGTATATGTATAACAAGATGTGTGTGCCACCTTCGATCATTTTTTGGCAGCTGCAACTATATATTTAGAATATCACGTGTTTGGGATGCAAACTAGCCAAAAGTTCAAAAGTGAGTCATGCAGATTAATATTGTTGTCTGCATCTTTGTAAGGTGAATTTAAAAAAAAATTGTATTGCTAAGAATAGAGAACCCAACAAACAATAACAAAATTTTCTTCCATATCTAAATTTGAGAAGGATGAAAAGAAAATGGATAACATCAATGTTTCACCTAATTCGAGCTACATTATTATGTACTAAATATTATAGAAAAATTGTGAAATTGTAAAAGAGCTATTAGAAAAACACTTAAGAATCATAGGAAAATGACAGATGATCAAAAACCCACATTAAATAGAACTTTAGAATATGGAGAATAGGAGAGGTGAACTATGATAATATGTAAACACATTGTTCACAAAGAGAATATAACATGTTCTATTCACACAAAACACAAAACTAAACATATATTCACAAATACTAGACTAATTTTATCTTCAATACCTTTATATTTTCATACTGACCCTTTGCATATATATATATGTATATACATATATGTATATATATATATATATATACATACATATACATATATATATACATATATATATATATATATATATATATATATATATATATCTATATATATATATATATATATATATATATATATATATATATATATATGCAATGGCTCCTATGTTAATGCACATTTAAAAAATATACATATGTAGGGGAAATTATGTGTATGTTTATGTAGTATAACATTCAAAAAAACACACTATTCACAAAAAACATATAATATGTTCCATCCACACAAAATGCAAAACTAAACATACCTTTACAACTACTAAACTAATTTTATTTTCAATATCTTTATGTTTTCATACTAACCCTCTATGTATATATATGCAGCTGCTCATATTGAAAAGTATTGATACAACACAAGCAATGTACATAACAACTGCCTTGTCAATTCAAAATTCAAGCTGCATTCTTTGCTACTAAATATTATAGACAAATAGACAAATTGTATAAAACGTATACTTCTTGTTTTGCTCATTGTCATCATGAAACAACATAAGAAAGCATTTTCCACTTTGTTTCCACCTATCTAGGTAGCCCATCCCTCCAACACTGGCATCCCACATAGTCAACAAACTCTACCTCCATGGACTATCATGGTGAATAGTATAAGGCCCCACCTTGCATGCGATTAGTTAAGCTCTAATTTGTTTTATGTGTTCCTAAATAGATGGTAATATGTATTGTGGATGAAAAATATTGTGATTATTTGATAATATTTTTGCTTATCATTCTAAAAAAATTATTTATTCTACCATGAGGGATATTGGAATCATAAATTGTAAATATGAGTTGGAATTGTAAATGAAATGGTTGCAAAATTAAGTCTTATTTCAGCTATCAGATTAATGTGACATATGATTTTTTCTTATGGTTTCATTGATAAAGTGCAAGAAAGGAAGAGCCAATAGAAGAAGAGAGGACCATTGAGTAGATCAAAATACATCTTCTTGTGGTGATGAATTTGATCCCCCTTTCAAGGCTTAAAAGGAAATAGAGTTAGCAAGTTGATAGAGTAAGGTGGTAAGGGTTGATATAAAAAATATGTTTCATATTTTGGGTTGAGAGGGTATTTAATTGTGTTCCAAGTGAGTTGTAAGTTGAGGGATAAGGTTTAGAAACCATTATCCAAGTTGAAATTCGGATAGGTCTTTAAATGGGTCTTTAAAGAGGGTTGTTGGTCAATTTCCTTGGTTAGGGTGTAGAAATAAACCCTCTAGGATATATTCCATAGTGGTAGGGGTCAAGTAGGCATACAATAGTGCCCCTAGGACATGATTTGACCCCTAAAAAGTCTTCATTATGGAGAGTGACGAGTTATGAAGAGAGGTTGTGATGGAAAGATGGAGGGGATGTCCAAGTGAATGTTTCTTCTTCAATAAGGAAAAGACTCTCATTGATGTAGGGAGGTACACTTCACACCTACCCATTCAAGGGTTGCAAGTTGAAATTTCTATATATGCTAGAGAGAAAGGAAGAGTAGGCGTTACACACTTCTCCTCTTGGAGAACTTGAGTGAAAATGGTAGAAAAATGAGAAGAAGAGAGGAAGGATTCCACATCTTTGGAATGATAGTGATCAAGATGGTTGGAGAGGAAATATGGATACAAGAGTTCAATCCCTTCATCTAAAGGAAAAGAGATAAGTTCCTCCTATTCTCCCTTGTTTATTGAAAGAAAAGTAGCAAAATGTATGGATCATGGGTAGAAATCAAAAGTAGGGAGACTAGATGCATGAAATGTGTACCAAATTAGTTTCATCCCTTTGTAAAATTGAGAGAAGGTTCCATTTATCATCAAGGAGCTTAAATAATTCCTTGCTAGGGGGTATGGCTAGAGCCCATGAGGCTCCATGACACCATTACAGTAGGGTGGAGAGCAAGACCTAGTCAATTGTGTGTCCTTCATTGTATCTCTTTAAATCTATTTACAATATGGGAGTCTAGTGTTGGATGTAACATGAAAGAGGATAGAAAATAGAAGTCTTTTTTATCAACATGTTCATTTGATTCTAAGTTTTGGTGTAATAATTAGAGTCTCTAGAATTGCATTAAGAAAAAGAGATTTGAAGAAAATAAAGAAATAGTATTTTATAAATTAGATAGAGGATGAGCATAAACTTGTTCCCTTGTAAAATTTGTAATTTTTATTCTTCCATACAAATGATGGAAATAATTATCTTTTTTAAGGAAGTTATGCATTCTTAATTTAAATTTACATTCTGTTGTTGAAAAGTAAACATATAGATATATAGATATAGGATTTGGATAATTATATTAGCCTGTTTTGATCAATCTATCATTAGAAACTACAAACTGAAACCAAAATGAATCATGTTAGCTAGTCCATTAAAGGAAACTATTATATTTAGATGAAATAGAGATATGATCATATATGCAATGTTGAAGGTTACTCAGTCTATTAAGTATTTTCATTTTTTTTTTAAAGTATATATATATATATATACCAAATTGTTGGTAGTATCAAGTAGAAATGATTGAATGTAAATGGAATACACTGCCACCTTATCCCAAAAAGACATAGCAGTCTTGAGTACTAGTGGAAAATGAGACTATAGTGAAGAATGTAGATCTAAGAAAAAAGAAAGAAAAAGAAAACAAGAAATATGATGAGTAAATTTGTGTGGGAGATCGATCCTTGGTGAGGCTACACCTAATAGGTTGTCACTCCTCCTTTTGGGATTTAGATGAAAGGCTTCATTTTAGTTATCTGTACTTAACCTATTGTTGTTTTAGAAGTAGTAACTGGTCTAGGCGTATTATGCAAGTTGCACCATACTTCTCTAGGCTGCTTCATAGGTCTCCTTCACACCTTTTGACTTGGGTAAGATTTGTGAAGAATGAGAAAGTATGAAGACTTGATCATCATACTCCACGTGCCCTCCCAAATGTGGTTTATTTTCCACAAAACCTCTCCTTGGAGTTTTACACAATCATGAGCACCATTCATGCCTTTTTCCTATGCTAGAGATTTGAAGAATATCCATTCCCTATGTGCGAAAATCATGTTGAGTTAAAGAAGATTTAAATCCATCAGGTTGCCCCTTTTAGACCTATAATTCGACCTCTAACATGCATCATCATCACAACTATCTAAAGTTGGAGGTGTTTTCCCTATGAATGAGGCAGCTTGTAGAAGTGTATTGATGGTTAGCTTGTGTCTGTATCAATGCAAGATGATTAAGCAAATCCCAATCATTCATCATATTTATTATATGTCATTCATTGTTGACTATGTTGTTTATTGTATGATGCTGCTATGCTAGCCATTGTTGGTTCCCACTCCTCCAAAATTTTCCCTACTAGTATTGACCTTGCTCTCCTTTAGTTTGGTAAATTGCAACCTAAAAATAAGGTTTCGACAGGGTTTTAGATTATATTTATTTAAAATGAAAAATGCAGCCAAGATCCTAAAATTGGATCGAAATTCATCCTATTGTCTTTCCACCTGCCTACTAGAGAAGAAGGTGAAAGAAAGATGTTATTGTTTATCTTTCCCCAATTTTGCATTTATGATTTTATTATATGGACCATGATGTCTTGCATTGGAAGTTGATTGGGAGTCACCATCGTCATTAACACCCTAAGTTTGACTAGTGGGAACATTAATTGAATTGGATGGCCACGCTACATACTGGTCAAGATGACAAATTTCAGATATCTCAGTCAAATTGAATGTGAGGCTTACAACAATTAATGACTGTTTGAACAATGTGGAAAAATAGATAATGAAGTACTTATTAAGGTGAATTAAATGATGATCATTATAGTTCTCATATCTCAAGATTACAAAAGAGTAAATGAATGTAATTGATGAGAATATTGTTGAGCGGATAGGTATAGTCAAAAATTTAGGCTAAGTGGGGGTCTTGAGAAAATTACCCTATTACTTGCTCTAGACGTAGCCATTGCCTGATTCTTCTACTCAAGTGGTCAATCACCCATATTATTGTGACCGTATATACTAGTAGAAACAAGTGTATGGGCATTAAATCAGTTGGTGTGGTAGAGGGGATGGTATTATTCATAATGTCACCATCAAAGGCATTTAATTTGATTCAAAGTATAACATTCTTTTTCTTGATTATTTAGGTCCATGGAATACTTTTAATCCCATGTCTTGGGTCGTAGGGTCACCTATCCTATGCTATGTGGTTGGGGTGAGTAAATTCTCTCTTAGCATCATTGCAAAATTAAATAAAAACATATCCAATTCTTTAGATTCTTAAACGGTTTCCTATTATTGTGTTTACAGTCATCACCATCGATTTCAATAATATGCATCTGATTAAAAAAAGGATTATCGTGCTAACAGTTTGGATTCATAAGAAATATCAATCACATTAATCTTATGATCAGATTCTAGGAATTTACTTGGCTATTGTGATGATCCTCTCAAGCCTATCACCAAGATATTCACCTTGCAATACTAATGTTAGTCTACAAGTTGACTACCTTGATCTTAATAGACCCACTATTATTAAGCAATAATCATCCAATAATTAGAATCTGAAACTCTCAAAATAAAATTCTCAATACACATAAATTTCTTATGAAATAACAAATACATCCATAGAGAATAAAAATCATCATCCTATTCCATTAAAAGACCAAGTTGAGGAGGTCATACTCTATCACAAAACTCTTCTTATGGCAGTCTGATGTAAGTTCTAGGAATATGGTACTAGAGCTTAAATCTTCACAATCCTAAACCCTCTTCCTAATCATCTCTCTTTGTATTATGTATTGTAGATATCTTCATCAGTGGCCATGAATTCCCTCAATGGTATATATATATATATATATATAATACCATTGGCATGATGACAGTTATACGTTGTATTGCATAATTTTCCTTCTTGAAGGTTGGTCAATCCTACATCTTTTTCTTCATCCCTATTTATTTTGACTTAGGCTTATCTGCCTATCACATGGCTGAAAAACTAAGGCATGAGGCACTAATTTAATAAGCAAAGTAAAAAATTTGATTATTATTTCTTATTCTATCTGCTTCAAATTATTCATCTTAATTGGACTACATAGAGAAAATCCTTAAACTATGTTTATTTGGACAAGATTGATAGCAATGAGTGTCTAGGAGGCGCTGGAATTTGTCCATGCCTCTCTCCTCATCACTTATCTACTCTCCATGTTTTCTTCATGACATTTTGGGGCTTTAGAAATTCTTTTAGGTCACCACATACTCTATTTCATGATATTTATTCTTATTGCCATTCAAAAACATTCTTTTATTTTTTATTTAAAAGAAGAGATCCCTCCTAGTAAGAAAGAATAGGATGGGGATAGAAGTTTTAAAGAAAAGAGAAGAAACTTAGATTAGTTAAATTATACCTTAAAACAAGATATTTATAAATGTTTTTTCGTCTCTAATGAGTTAGAGGGTAAAAAAAAAAACATTACTACATATTTTGTATTTCATATATGATAAAATTTGGTGTTATTTCATTATGGGATATAAATATTATATATAAATTTATAATAAGACATGTAAACAAATATTTTTTTATATATTATGTTTATATTTATTAACTTATATGATAATTAATTACTATTATTATTTTTGAATAAGATTTATTGAATTAAAAAAATAGCATATTTTGTTATTTCTTAAGATAATGATTTTCTTATAAAGAATTAATAATTGAAATTAAAGAGAATTGTTAATATTCATAATAAACAATAATATTAATATCAAGAGAAACTAGGATACACTATTTTGGGAACTTTTACAACATAGCAAGGTTAATATCAATAAGTAGATGAATAATGATTTTAGTATGTATAGTACCAATGGCACAAGTTTTATTATTAATATTTTGATATTAAGATTAATGTCTTAAAATTTGATCTTGAAATTAATAAATGAGTATACCAAAATAAATCTCGAGGTTGTAGTATAATAGCTTAAATGTTTTCTTATCATGATAACAAAAAAAAAATAGTTGTGTTTTTTAGCGAAATTTTATGGGCATGACAAACAGCCCTAGGAAACTCACCACCAGCCTTCTAAACATATTCAGTGCCAATGATGAGGAATTTTTTGTATTCCTAGGCTAAAAAAAATCTTGGTGGGAAACTTCAAATATATAGGAAAAATGTAATTTCATGGGTAAGGAAAAATTAGGGTATAGAGGCATAAAAAATATGCAAAGCGAAACATAGTTGCAAGGTATGTGTAGGATCCTTATGGGCCAAAAAGTGGCAATATGATGGGTATATGGTTGGCGACTTTTTTTTTTTACCCAAAATTGATGAAATGAAAAGGATTTTTAAATGATATTCTCAACTTTCCAACAATATAAATTATGCTTTACTTTTAATTTAATAAGTAATTATTATTCATTTTCTATTTGAATTATGATTAAAGTCCTAATTGAGAGGCTAATTAAAAAAAATCTATAGCTTTCAAATGGTATCAATTTTTTTGAATCCAAAACATGTGTCACATTCCATGATTTTCATACTATAGGATTAAAAAAAGAAAAATTAAATTTCATGAAGTTTTGACCAAGTTAAGGTGGTCAAACATATGAGTTTTTTTATTTTTAAAAAGTTGTAATAAAAAATTCATAATTAATTATTTAATTGGAAAAAAATTACAAAAAATAATGCATCATATCGGGACATGAGTCCTCTACTTATACCTAAAATATTATAAAAAATAATTATTATTTTATCATGGTTAAGGTGGTTAGACAGACACCTACTTCTCATTTTTTCCTTGAAATTTAAGCACTATTGCATTGAAATTTCAAATTTTAACCAAATAGATTTTTTTTTTTTAAACAAACCTAGTAGTTTATAAACTACATTCGATTTGCTACATATTCTATTCTTACATATTTTTGAAATAATATAGATAAATTTTCAAATTTTTACATCAAGAACTTGGCTAACTCTAATTTTTCTAAATTTTTTGCTACTTAAGGACCTATTTTTTCCATGATGATCCTACACAACTTTGGATTGGTTGCATGCATCCAATATTGTATTCTTCTAAACGTGACATAAAAATGGTGAAATAGTAAAAATGGTTAACACAAAAACCTATAGAATACTTGTATATATATTTTTATATATTCC
Source organism: Sequoia sempervirens (assembly GCA_007258455.2). Taxonomy (NCBI): domain Eukaryota; kingdom Viridiplantae; phylum Streptophyta; class Pinopsida; order Cupressales; family Cupressaceae; genus Sequoia; species Sequoia sempervirens. The sequence continues at coordinate 46,649 of VDFB02094221.1, forward strand.
AATGTTCAAACCATGTTATTCGTCTTATGATCATCCATAGATAAACATTTATATATAGATGGATACACATATATTTTGTTATATGTTTATGTATAATTACTACATTAAATATATCTATAGTCATACATGTATATTCATATATGCTAATAATTTTGAGCTTGTATGTATATTCCTAGGCCATCCCAATACATTCAAGTTCAACAGTCCAATCAATTGCTAAATTAAAAAAAGGCTAAAAACCAACAATGGAACCATTTGTACTATAGCCAACATAAAGATAATTTTTTTTTAAATCGCTATACAAAATACTTGCAACAAAGCCTAACTATAGAAAGTACACCTACAAGTTTTCTTGTTATCAATCTTCCCTCACAACCCCCATTGACAATGGTAAATTCCACTCCTTTTTCCCTAGATTGTCTTCTTCACCCAGGCTACCAAAGTGTGCATGGTAGTTTGGAGAAAAAAAAAATGATATCAATGTCACAAGATATGTTCAATATACAATCTTAGATCAATCCCCCCACTACACCAATGCACCAACAACACCTCAAAGAAATTTTCAATGATTTCTACCTTTGTTTGGTGAAAGGGTTTTGATGTTTCATAGATACATTGTCGAACCTTGTTGTTTATCAGAAATGCAAATAAAGCTACATTGGGATGCAAACTTGTGTATTTGGTTCAATAACCACATGTGATAGATGTTATTTTGAAAATGGCTCTAACTATTTAAGCTTTGCAAATGGTATGGACCCAAGCCCACAACCATTCTTGCTAAAAAAACTAACATAGGTTGAAGAAATGCTTATATCTAGGGTGGCTCTAGTTTTACAAGTGTCCCATGCTAGAGGAGGGTAGTTTAAATATAGTTCTCACATGATAAGCTTTCCTTAATATATTTCAAGCATTGCAAAACCTTTTGCATGCTAGTTACAAGACCTTGAGGTTGTGATCATACGAAGGACAACCATTAAAGGTGGGAACTATGACTATTATGTTAATAAACATCATGTCATGGATGGATTGAAATAAAAAATTCAACATGAAAAATACCACAATGATGTTGGGCTCTTAATATGTTACCTAATATTGTTATTGTTGTCTCCAATTTCTTGCATACAATAGAGCAAGTTTCTGATGAAGAGTCGATGCCATCAACCAGCTCAAAAAATGTTGTTGAACATGAAAATGGCTCTTCAACGTTTTCATTATTTATTCCTTTCTTTCCAAATGCTACATGAGAGCTCCAAGCAATCCAAAAAGTATTAAAAATTGGAAAAAAAGAGCATAATATCTTGTGTTGCCCTAAAATTAGCTCTTATCCTATTAATGAATACAACACTAAAGTTTTATTTATATTGGATTTTCCAACATTTTTCTCTACTAGAGCATCACTTCCCCTCCAACCAAGGAATATTCAAATTTAGCTACATGAATATTCCCTCCACTTAATGAGAAATTTTGACCATAGATTTGGCAAACATGTCAAGTTTAGGTATTCCCTCTACAACTTGATAATGAGACATTGCAATCAACAAACTATTTATGTCTTCCTCAAAGTGGATTTGGAAGAAAAAATACCAAAGTCTTTGTCTGCATTGCTTGAATGACTTCAAGCTTCTCTTGATGACTAAATAGTAGAGAAATTGATGCGTTTTGGTCCATCATTGCATGGGACTTTCTCTTTTTGGAACTCTTGTCAGGCCTAGTTATCTACAATGATTGAATAGGGTATGTGTAGGATCATGATGGGCAAAAAAATGGTGATATGATGCCTGTGTATAAGGTATGTGGTTGACGACTATTTTTTTACCCAAAATTGATGAAACAAAAAGGGTTCTTAAAGGAGATTCTCAGCTTTCCACAGATATAAGGGTATGTGTAGTATCATAATGGGCCAAAAAGTGGCAATATGATGGGTATGTGGCTAAAAACATTTTTTTTACCCAAAATTGATAGAACAAAAAAGGGTTTTTAAAAGAGATTCTTAGCTTTCCACCAATATAAATTATTCTTTACTTTAAATTTAATAAATTATTATTATTCATTTTCTATTTGAATTATCACTAAAGTCTTGATTAAGAGGATAATTGAAAAGCATATATAGCTTTTAAATGGTATCACATTTTATGAATCCAAAACATGCATCACATTCAATGCTTCACATAATATAGGATTAAAAAAAATTGAATTTCATGAAGTTTTGACCAAGTTAAGGTGGTCATACATACAAGTTTTTTATATTTTTTAAAAATTTTAATAAAAAATTCATAATTGATAATTTACTTTGAAAAAAATTACAAAAAAATAATCGTCACATCTAGATGAACTAAAGATTTTGGGAACCCGCAAGACTCTCTAGCTCTTCTAGGGTTTTTCAGCTAAAAGGAGAGAGGTAGGTCAAAAATGCTAGCTAGATTCATTCAAATTATGCAATGTAGGATGTTGTTTAAGCTAAATGAGATGAATTAATTTTAGTTAAGTGATCTACATGACTGATTATGTATGCAAAAATTAATAATTATGCTATGTTCGAAAACACAATGTGATATGCAAACAATGAGCAATGGATGAATACATGTAGAACATAAAGAAATGAGCTCAATCAGTGTGCACCTGGAGGTCTGATGAAGATTCTAGAATATTTTGGATGATGTCTAGAATCACATGAATTCACTAGTGGGACTCATTCGCCCAGGGTGGTGAATAAATCCTACTTCTAATGAAAACTGTCAAGAATGGGTTTTTGAGTGTTGAGATCCAAAATCTAACAAAACTTAGATTTCCAACCTAAAGGTGGGACTCATTCACCTCTAGTGTCGAATTAGTCCTCTCCAAAAATTTTGAGAAACTAGGAAACAACTCTACAACACCAGATCTGAGGATGTCTGCTTGTCAAGTTGCTAAAGTCAATTTGGTAGGAAATAGACATAATACCTTCTTCAAGCTTGAAATATGATTGATTTGACTTGAAGCACCTAGTTAACTTGTTGACCACTCTTCAACACCTAAATTCTTGTTAAATCTACACACAAAAGTCTACAAACACACATGTAAGAGGGGGGAAATGGTAAAGGGTTAGCAAATAGGGGTTTACCTTGGTCAAACCCCACTTTGGTAATCAAAGCCTTAATGAAATAATGAAATGCAAGAGAATGATAAAAAAATAACATGAAAATGATATCAAGTTACCAAACCCTTGTTGAATAAAATCTCAAGATATGTCAATGGATGATCCAAAATACTTGATGAATGCTTGATTTGAGGCTGTAAGGTGCTTTAATGATTTAATGAATGAAAATATTGCTTCAATGTGATGCGATATTGTAGGAGATGTAAAATGAGGTGAAAAACACTTATTTATACAATCTTGTGCTTTAGTAACCCATTAATACCTCATCAAAGGATGACATCAAGTGTTTTTCAATAAAATATTGAAAGGAAATTTGAAATATTTTGAATTTGGAACCAAGGGGGACTCATTCACCACCCATGGTGAATGGGTCCCCCCTAGGACTTGAAAAAAGGTGTTGGGAATTAAGTCACATTTAATACTATTTGTTGGGTTTACATTAAAAAATACACTTAATTAAAGCTTATAAGGGCATAAAGGGGTCAAATAAAACATAAGAAAGATGTAAATAGTGAAATTGTGCCTAGAAAAGTGTGAAATCTTGTTACAAAACTTTACAACACTTCAAAATAGGACATTTTTAGTGACTAAAAGGTGATTTTTGGGTGAGTTGTAATGAATAGAGTGCAAAAATATTTTACAACACTTCACAACACCTTCACAAGACATCATTATTTGAATTTTAGTACCTAAATATGCATGTTCAAGCCATAAAGAAAAATAGACAAAAAATCATGAAGCAAGTCCTAAAAGACCATGATAATGACAAGGGTCCATTTTTCTATGGTGCATTTAGCCCCCACATTAGTGAGGGGATGAAATTGCTTTAAACTCGCACTAAAGTAGCCATGAACATTGAGAAGAGGGTTCAAATGTACATATGTTAGTAAGATTGAATGACCAAAATGAAGAGGGATGGACAAGCCCCCAAGATGAAGATCCCATGGAAAACTAAGCATAAGAACAAAAGAGCGCACAAGTGTTCAAAAGAGAGAATTGAATGAAGCTTCGATCGTCTATCCAAATACTTTTGGATTAGATCTAGGCCAAAAGAGAATGCATACTCACTCTAGGGTGAAAGAACTCATGGAAGTCTACTAGGTGAGAAGGCCCAAAGGTTAAGTACATACGCTAGTTGGTATACACTCACAAATACAAAGGTGGCTATTCGGAAAGTTGTGCCACTAAGTGGGCTTCCAACTCAACCATATTAAAGTTATACATCTTGATGAATTTAACAAGGAACCACAAAAGAAAATTTAAATTCATGATTCATGAGACAATAAAAGCTCTACATGCTTAGAACTCATGAATAAAGAGGAAAGTACCATAGGCTTGCAAGCTGTGTTATGCAAGGTGGTAAAGATGCGAAATGTAAAATGTAAAATATGAAAGATGTTCAAAGGAGTCATGTTAAGTTCATGGAAGGTCTATCACTTAGGGAAGATTTTTTCTAATGTATCCAAGAGATTACCAATCAAAGAATAGTATATTCATAACATAGGGGATGTAGTGCATTGCATCAAGCCACCAAGAGGAATGTAATATGCTAAGATAGATCACACTTATGAAGTACATCATACCCAATGTCATCCACAAACTAATGAATGCATCATATGAATGACAAGGCTACACTAGGAACCAAGAATACAAATGAATTAATGGTAATGTATGCCCCGCACTTTAAAGAAATTGCTACATATCATTCTATGAGAAATTTCTTTAAAGTTAGAAGTAAAGATTCAAAAATAAAACAAGACATGGGAGACAAATTGGAAAGCCCTATGCCAATTCATATGTTTCAAAATTAGGCCACATCATGTACATGAAAAGGAGAGAAAAAGAAAGGGAGTTTCCCCACAAAAAAGAACACACCAAACACACAAGGGATCTATTGATTTGGGGTTAGTATGTTCATTCCTACATTGTTTTAATGAAAGAGTGTGAAACTATCATCATTCCCTAAATACATAGAACTAGAAGAATGACACAAAGAGAGAAAAAATAAAGTCCATTTTGGTTCAACATGGAAGAGACATTGTAGTCTCAATGCCTTGCAACATCTCCAAAAGGAAAACAAAACTGGAAAGAAAATGAAAAGGAAAAAGAAAACAAAAATATTTTGGGTCAACATGAAGGAGACATTGTGGTCTCAATTCCTTGTGTCATCCCGACAAGGAAAAACACAAGAAAAAGACAAAAAGGAAAAGGAAAAAATGGGGCCTTTTGGGTGAACATGGAAGAGACATAGGGCATCTCTATACTTTGTATCATCCCCAAAAAGAGAAGATGAGACAAAAGTGAAAAGAGTATTATATGACATATAGAAGAATAGAGTGACAAATAGAAGAAGTACACAAAGAGATGGAACATCAAACACACGATATGGGGGAACACAATAAGAACATACAATAACAAAAGAAAGAATAAATAAAATTTACAAGGCTGGTAAGGTGAATGCAAGACAACCATCTAAAAAATCATCTGCCTCTCACTCATGGTCGGTGTATTGCAAGGAAAGTTGACTATCCAAAGGGAGAATTGCAAGAGTTGAATTAAGAAACATACTAAGTTCCTCACTTTCTTGAGAATATTTATCATTTAAGCTCATGGTAGATGAAAATAACGAGTTTAAATCATTATGCACTTCTTCATCTATTGTTGTGATCTCCTCCTCATCATCATCAAGATTGATTACGATAGGAGGACAAAGAGTTATTTCCAAGGAAGGATGTATTAAAATTTGTGGATGTTGGATTTGTTCATTTTATTGTGAGGGATGTACTATGTTATCTATTGGTGGTTCAAGGGAAAGGAGGTGGTTATCAATTGCTTCAGTCAAAGATGGAGATTGATTTTCTTTATTTTCTTGCATTCATGACTAATAAGCCAGGAGATGATGATGGCGAACACATTCCCTAGCATTGCAGTTTCATTTAATTTTGTTTTGAATTTGTTGAGGTGTGAGAGAAGATTTAATTAGCATAGGTTCCTTTTCTTCTAGGGGGAAGAATGGAAGAAACCAAAGAATACAATTCAATCACTTTCTCTTTAGCTTTATACACTTGTTTAATGTGGGGAGGTATGACAGGATTAGTTTCACTTTCTCTTGTTCATTTAAACGATGGTAGGGAAGTGTCTAAGGGTAGTTTTTCATGAGGTTTTCTAGTTTTTTCAATGTCAGAATCTAGTTGACTCATGGTTTCATCTAGGATAGGAGGAGTGGAAGTTGATGGTGACATGTTATGAAGAGATAATTCAACTATTCATTTGGATTTAAACTTTTGATAGGCTATGGAAAAGAAATCATTTAGATGGGAGATGGGTTCCATAGGTTTAGGCCGAAAGGATTTTAAGGAAAAATTTCCTCTAGAGCATAACAAATTAAAGCCACTATGGTGTATGGTAAATATCTCATTGTTATGTGGAAACTTCAAATATTTGTGAACCACTGATGGGAACACTTTCATTCAGCAAAGCCAAGGGTGGCCAAGTTGAAAATGAAATTGATCTGATTGAGGAATAATATAAAATGTTACATCAAAATGTTTGGGTCCTATTTGTAATGGGAGTACGATCGATCTAATTGTAGGGCACACAAAACTAGTATGTGTTTTAATCCATGTAGTTATTTTATTATAATCATCTTGATAGAGATCGTGTAATAGTAAAAAATCTTATGTAGTCACATTCTTACCACACGAAAGATCTATTAATATCCCATTGGTGGGCTATCATAGATTTTACCAGCTATGTAAAGAGGACCATCAGGAATTTTTTAAAGTATATCTTTAGCAGAAAAAGTGATATCAAGAGATTTGGTGGTTGGGCCCTTACAAGGGATAACATCTATTGCACCCACAAGTTCATCCATAGGGTTAACTTGGGTAAAATTTGGAGTTATATCATGTTGTTCAATCTTTGTATCAATTTTCATTACATGGATATGTGTAGGATCATGATGGAAAAAATAGGCCCTTAAGTGGTGAAAATTTCAAAAAAATCAGAGTTAGACAACATGACATAAAGTTTTGAATAAGTTATCTATATTATTTCAAAAATATGTAAGAATAGAATTTGTAGCAAATTGAATGTGTTTTCTAGACTACTAGGTTTATTTTAAAAAAAAAATCTATTTGGTGAAAATTTGAAATTTCAATGCAATAGTAATTAAATTTTAGGGAAAAAATAAGTAGGTGTCTATGCGACCACCCTAACCACAATAAAATGATAATATTTTTTTATAAGATTTTATATATAAGTTGAGGACTCATGTCTTGATGTGATACATATTTTGTTTGTAATTTTTTTCCATGTAAATAATGAATTATAAAATTTTTATTACAACTTTTAAAAAATATTAAAAATCATATGTTTGACCACTTTCACTTGGTCAAAACTTCATGAAATTCATTTTTTTATTTTTTTTAATCCTATAGTAGATAAAGCATAGAATGTGACACATGTTTTGGATTCAAAAAATGTGATACCATTTGAAACCTAAAGATGTTTTTCAATCATCCTATCAATTAAGACTTTAGTCATAATTCAAATAGAAAATTAATAATATTTTTTTATTAAATTCAAAGTAAAGCATAATTTGTATTGGTGGAACAGTGATAATCTCCTTTAAAATCCCTTTTCATTGCACCAATTTTGGGTAAAAGGAGGTCGTCAGCCACATATCCTACACATACCCATCATATCACCACTTTTTGGCCCATCATGATCATGCACATACCCACATCATTGTTTGAAGATTCGCTAGCCATGACAAATGAAACATTATGTTTAGGCATGGGATTGGTAAAGATTTGTAAATTCTGATTAGGGGGTCCAATAGACTTATTTCCTTCATCATTAACACCCACAATGGATAAATGGCCTGAATCAATGAGGTGTTGAACTAAATGTTTTAGAGGCTTACATTGTTTAGTGTCATGTCCATTTTGGTGATTAAATTGAAAATAAGCATTGGGTTTGAAGGTGGGTGGTAAGGGCTTGGTGGTATCAAGTGGTTTGATGGTAGGAAAGGTGATCATTTTTTGCTAGAGAAATTGGTTCATTGTATTATGGAGAGTATCTGGTAAAAGAGTGAATTGTCTCTTTAGGTACCCATAGGTATAAGACACAACTGCTTTAACAACCGCCACTTTATTTGGAACTAGTGGGTTTGGTTTCAGTTGAGGAGAGGGGTTGAATTGTAACAAGCATCTATTTGGTTTGTGAATATTTTTTGTGTTGTTTTGATTGTTGTGCTCAGGCTTCTCATCTCGGTTAGAAGTGGATTTTCAATCATGACTTGAAATCAAGTTATGATATTCACACTTGGTTGTGCATAAGTGCATGAGCAAAGGGAATTTCATCATAGTTAACTTGTCTTGAAGGTTTATATGCAAATTTTTGCTAAAAATATTCTAAAAATGTGAATTAGGAATTTGTGAGATCTACTTGGACATACAATGACTGATAACATGAAATGAAATTAGTGACTTTCTCATTGGCATTTTTTCTATGGTGCATTAGGTCAACCATTTTTTTTAGGGGTCATATGAACTTGGAAGTGACTTACAAAGGCATCCAAAATCTCATTGAATGATCAAATGGAATGATTGGGAAAGTTAGAAAGCTACTCTAATGTAGTATCTTTCAAGGTCCTAGGAAAAGTTTAGCTAAGATTTTATCATCAAGGAAAAAATCATTGCATAAAGTTGTATAAGCATTGGCATGGTTAATAGGGTCGCTTTACTTCTGTATTTCTCAAACCTAGGCACTTCTATACCTTGTGGCATCCATGAGTGTAATATTTATAAGGATAAGGAGCTACTATGAACATGATATGTGGGTGAATTAGTTTGACCTTGGCCTATGGTGGAAGTTTTTTGTTGTGTGGATGAAACAATATTAAGGAGTTGTGTTATGATGGGATTGGGGTAGGTGGTTTGAGGTGGAAGAGAAAATGGTGATGGAGTGTATGTAATGTGAGGGGAACTGAGAGGAACACTAAGAGGGGTGAAGGTAGTTGAGGGGACTTGTGATGCCACAAGAGAACTAGGAATGCTAGTTGGAATTATAGGAGTGGTATAATTTGGTATTGATTCTATGGTTGAAGGGGAAGGGATGTGAGGTCCTCTTTTCCTTACATGAATATTTTCAGATTGAAAAGTGGAAGAGGTATGTGTAGACATGAAAAATTAGCATCATTCATTTAATTAGGTCTATTCATCAAATAAACCAAGTTCACATTCATCTACTCATTAAATAAATCAAGTTCATTAAATCCATTCATTGGGAAAATCAAGTTCATTTAATTCAATCTCTATGGATTATCCACTTAAATTGAATAAATTAACTTTATTCACTTTAATCCTATCATTCCCTCTTTGATTAAATACATCAAGACTTTATTTAATTAAGTCTCAAAATTCATATTTCTCCCACTTGATTTAAATAAATAAAAATATTCAAGTCAAATGGGTCAAAGCATCTTAATAATCATCTAAAATAATCTAATTCTGATTAACCTAACCTAACCACCCATCACATCCTCTAGATTTTCTCACTTGCACCAATAAATAATTTTAATTCATTTATAAAAAATCATCATTTTCCCTCAACAAAGCACCTTTTTGAGAATATTCTCCAAATTTGAATATGAGGGAAAGTTGACTTGTCCCTTCCAACATTGCAATAACTTCTCTCTTACATGTCCCCCTCTCAACATTTAATTCACAATTTCAAATTTTAATCTCCCCCTCTTTGGCACATTGGCCAAAACTTGCACATTCCTCAACCTATCATAATGTGACAAGTGGCTTCATCTCATTGGTCAAATCTTTATCCCACATTTCTCTATTTTGAGCTCTCTTCCAACTTAAAAATCTATAAATGAAAGACCTCATTCTTCATCAACCCATCTAGACTCTCATGCAAAGTTACTCTCTTAAACTGAGAACTAATTTTTCCCATCACCATTGCATTGCATCATTTGAGTTTTTGCAAGGATTGGGAAAGGGTCATTGGCACATTTGAAAAAAATTCAATATGTAATAGGTACATGTTATTCTCTTAAATGTATTTTAATCCTTTTATTGGTTACATTTTGTTAAGCATTTACATGTTATTTCATAGGAGTACTTGATAAATTTGCATGTAACTAACCCATGTTGGAGGTTTTAGAGTTTTGAAAAGTTTGATAGGTTCATAATGATGGTGCTAGAAGGAGGGCTTGAAGGTAAAATGAAAATGAGGAAGGTGAAAATGAAGGAAAAAAAAAGAAGAAAAGAAAAAGGAAAACAAATGAAAGCGAAAGGAAAATGAAAGAAGGAGAAGCATGAGGAAGATCTTTTGCAAGATAAAAGTGTTTTTAAATACTTTAGTATTTTCTTAATACTTTTAAGAAATTTTTATCACTTCTATCTTAGGACACTAATTTCATTTGGGTTTAAAAACAACCTTTTCAATTTTTTCTTGCAAAGGCTAAAATGAACATTAGGAATACAAATTATTAGAGTTTGTTTTGGATAACAGTGGAATAAAATATCTCACTTGTCTTTTGGTGCTTAAAAAGAACTCACATTTTCCTTTGTGGATTTAAAAATAACAAGTGAAACTTTTTTTTTGTGAAGACTTACTTAAACTAAATTCATTGAAAAGGGTATGTGCAGGATCATCATGGAAAAAACAGGCCTTAAGTGGCAAAAAATTTAGAAAAATCAGTGTTAGGCAACTTCACGTATAAATTTGAGTAAGTTATCTATATTATTTCAAAAATATGTAAGAATAGAATATGTATAAAATTGAATGTAGTTTCTAAACTACTAGGTTTATTTAAAAATAAATAAAATCTATTTGGTGAAAATTTGAAATTTCAATGCGGTAGTGCTTAAATTTAGGGAAAAAAAAGTAGGTGCATTAAACCACCCTAACCATAATAAAATAAAATAAAAATTTATAATATTTTATATATATAAGTAGAGGACTCATTCGGATGTGATGCATATTTTTTGTAATTTGTTTCCAAGTAAATAATTAATTATGAATTTTTTATTACAACTTTTAAAAATATAAAACTTCATTATGTCGATACCTTAACTTGGTAAACTTCATGAAATTTATTTTCTTTTTTAATCCTATAGTATGTGAAGCATAGAATGTGACTAATGTTTGGATTCATAAGTGATACCATTTGAAAGTTATAGATGTTTTTCAATCAGCCTATCTATAAGGACTTTAGTCGTAATTCTAATAGAAAATAAATAATAATTACTTATTAAATTCAAATTAAAGTATAATTTATATTGGTGGAAAGCTAAGAATCTCCTCTAAAACCTTTTTGTTTCATCAATTTTGGATAAAAAAGTTGTCAGCCACATACCCTACAAATACCCATAATATTGCCACTTTTTGGCCCATCATGATCCTGCACATACCCAAAAATGACATATGCGCTTCTCTCACACTTTATAGTGATCTTGAGAATCAAAATGAATTTTTCATGACTTTAGGGTGAGAGAAAGCAATCACCTCCACACTTCAATTTTGGTTTAAAAATTGAACAAAATCTTGTGCGAGTGTGAGTGGGGGCATTATTGCGTATATTCTTTCTTTGTTGCCACAAAAGATTGATCGAGTTATGAATATTGTTTTCACTTGCTTTTGTTTATCCTAGAGGGCCTACCTTGGGAAAAAAGTACTCACCCAAGGGAACGACTCAACTGGTAACACTCTAAAGCCAAGAGTATTTCCAACCAGGATATAAATGTGGGTATTGGAGTAGACACCAATATCACACGGTTGATTCCAACAAGATGGATCTGAAAGGGGACTCTTGTCGTATGGGTCAATCTCCATGAATGGAAAGTCCTTATTAAAACCCATGTGCTAGAATTTTCCAAAATCCTTTAATCTATTTGTTGGTGCAAGAATGGTCATTCTAAAGCCACCCCACACTTTTACAGTCTTTTAGTAGAAATGGAATGAATGGCATGGGAGTTTCATGGGTATTGATGCTTGGCTGCCCTATATAAGTGAGTATCATTGAGGCGAACCAGTGAGGTCAAGCATCTAACCATTCACTAAAGATAAGTGTAGCTGGACTTGTCCAAGTGGGAATCCAAAAAATATTTTCTTACACATCCATAGGTTTGTACTTATTCTTGGGTTACAAAATGCATTTCTTGATCGAAAACATCTTGGAAACAAACACTTAACATCTTCATCCAAATTTCAAACCCTTTTGCAGACAAATACAACTAAATCAATCCATATGTTATTGCTTTCCCTTGGGATTTACATCCTTAGAGGTTTCTAAACATTGGATTACATCTTGATTTGTCTACTAAAGTAAAAAATAGGTAAACCTTTTCCTTTAGTTCATCAAATTTCCACATAACATATCTTGTGGGGTTTGAAGAAATTAAGATATTGGACATCTTAGTTTGAAAACTTAATCAAAGAAAGTATTTTTGGTAAAATAAATCCATTAAGCAAAGCTAAAGCAAAATGAACTTTCATGTGTGTTGAACACTCATGATTTTCAAAAAGTCCAAATCCCAAAATGAAAATTATTGGTTCAAAATCCAAAAATGTATGTTCAAATGGAATCATTTCTTGGTTACAAAGGTTTATAGAAGCATTGTATACTCTTCAATACCTAGGTCTAGGCAAAAAAAGTGTCTTTTTCAGGTTCATCTTAGGATCAAAGAAAATCAAAATCTTTTTCATCTATCCTTCAAACATCAAAACAAAAATCATCTCACCATCACCTTTTAGAAAATCTTGAAATCATCCTCAATGCTAGGATTTCTGGAAAAATAAAAAATCATAAAATCCTTGAGATTAAATCCTTGAAAAAGTTTATCAAAATTATCTTTGGCTAGGTATGTGTAAATGCATCCTTTTGCATATGCTTTGTCAAAATTATCAAAACCATCTTGTTTATCTAGGTATATGTAGATGTATCCTTCTTCATATACTTAGCTAAACTATCATCTTGTTTGAGTAAGTGTGGGTAGATGCATCCTTCTCCCTACATATATTCAAATTATCATCCTTTGATCAAATCTATCCCTTAGATAAAGCATCCAACATCTTAGGGTCTTTTTGTTCAAAAATCAAAAGAAATCAAAGTCAATCAAAATCAAGGACAATCCTAAATCCAAAAATCAAATCAAAATCAAAATTCGTAACATATCCCAAAATTCCTAAAAGTCTAGTATCTCTTTCAAGATTTATCAAAATCTAAAACATCTACATGATCCCTTCCTTGTATCATCATATCACCTTTCGATCCTCAAGATATCCTAAAATTTTCTACTTTGGGAATAAAGTAAAGATCAATCCTAAGAATCAAGAGATTCATCTCCCATTCTTAAAAATTGATCCTTGTTTTATGCTTCAAACTAGATCCCAATACAAGAAGAGCACGTAAGCTAACAAAGAAACACCTGCTTCAAGTGATTTAAGTCAAACCACTCCTGAAATGAATCCCATTGGGTTTGGAAATCTCATAGTTAACCTTCCAATATGATCGCAAAACCCACAAGAAGAAGCCCAAGGAGAAGACCTCACCTTTGGGATTTCTCATGATGAAATAACTAAAATGCTTCAAAATCCAGAAAACCATAAGATGGTCAATATAATGATGAGGCTTAACCCTTCATTATACATGCTTGAACTAGCAAGGCAAGGTGCCAAATTTCCTTCAAATTTTGACATGAGTACCATAGTGCAGACATCTTTTCCTCCAATCTCATCCACCATTCCCATCTCATCCACATCCCCATCCCAAAATATCACTCAAAACATTCTGAAAATCATGACATCTTTTGCTCCAACCCAACCCAAGGTTAATAAGGGAAATGCATTTCTCAATGCTATTCAAACACACCCCCTTGTTAATAGTCAAAACTTGGATGCAAATACCACCTTGGAATAAAACATACTCAAAAAACCATTACATATGAATGTTCCTCTCACTTTCCATCATGATCCATCATCATCATTTTTCCACGCAACACCTCAAACTTATCTTCTCACAAATTCACAAGAGGAGGGAGATATGTTTGGACCAGGGGGCTTTTTTGACACTACAAAATTTTTGCAAGAACTCACACCCATTACATTTCCACCACATCCTCTTTTTCCATCATCATCCACACCACTCCCTTGCTTAGGGCTTCCCCCTTTACCAAGTATCAATCAAACCAACATCCCAAATATCAATCAAAGCATTATATCGAATGCTAAGAATTTGTATTCGATATTGCAACAACATATGACAAATACACAAGCAATTAAAACATCATCAAACACCCCCCTAACATCGCAAAGCATGGTCTCTCAAGGACCAATCACATCAACGACACAACTTATCACTCAAACCACCACATCAACAACACCATCCACCACTCACCACCTTCACAAATTCCATTCTGAATCCACCCCCACCCCCACCACCACCAACTTCCATCACATCAAGCCAATACAACATGGCATTGCAAGCCACTTTTCAAAGGGGATTCCAACAAGTGCAAAATAAAAAGCCATACAACTAGTTGCTTAGCAATCTGCTCAAGCTGTGCAATTCGCCCAAGTAGCCCAAGCCACATTATAAGTGCAATAAGTTGCACAAGCCCAAGCGTTATTGCAACAACAACAAGAACAAGTTGCTCAAGCAGCCCATGCTACATTTCAAGCACAAAAGGTTGCAAAAGCACAAATTCTATTACAAAAACAAGCAGAAAAAGCACAAGCCCAACACAAGCAATGCAAGCATGAGCTCAAGCTTAGGAAAACACCTAATATCAAGCACGACAAGTACAAGCATAGGCACAACTTGCAAAACAACAAGCCACACAATTGCAAGCATATCAGTAAGCAATTAAACAATATCAAGAGCAACAAGAAGTAGCCGAATTGGTAGCCCAACAACAAGCATTGTTGGAATAGAAACAAGTACAACAATAAGCACAATAACAAGCACAAATCTTATTGTAGCAACAACAAGATCAACAACAAGCATTATTCATACAAAAGTAGGTGGAAGCCTACCTAGCTTGGCATAACATACAAATACCATCAAACAACACACTAGCCAACCCACCCATCCAACCAACAATCGAAACACCCCAAAACACCTTCATCCCACCCCCTGATCCACAAAATGATGTAACGAAACAAATCAAGTTGTTCTCAAAACAAGTACTCAATCATCAATTGGGGAAAACAACAAAGAAACCAAGAAACTTGTGTATGTATCCATTTGACAGGAGCCTAGTGATAAAACCATTCCCCAAAGGATTCAAGATCCCCAAGTTTGAAAAAAATCATGGTATTCCAGGTTCATTGCATGGAAGTCACATTCAACAATACTTATCTGATACGGCTATTTCCTAGGAGTTTGGCTAGCCATGCTATGGAATGGTTCTCTCACCTACCTTCAAGCATTAGAACATTCCAAGAAATCATAGACACATTCATTAAAAATTATGCATGCAACATTGCGATGTATGTTAGTCAAGAAGAAATCTCAGCTCTAAAACAAGTAAAGGGTGAATCTTTCACTTCATTCCTACAATGATGGCAATCCAAGGCAAATTGGAGCAAGTGGACCATGCCAGAAGAACAACAAATTTGAGCCATCATAGCCAACCTTGAAGGCCTCTTAGCATTTCATCTGAAGGTTTATGGCATCACCACATATGATCAGTTGATCCCCAAGGTGCTCAACATTGAAAGAGCCCTTATGAAACAACCCACAATTAACCTCATACCTTGAACAAAAAAACAACCACCCACCTTCCAAATACAATGATAAACCTCGCACGTGCGAAAGGAAAAAAAATGTTACTAATGATGGTCTTGTTGACACCAAGGTGGTCATCAGTGCCCCTTGTCAAAATACACCCACACCACACATCCAAATCTAACACCAAAAAAATCATCATGCAATACAAAAACCAAACAACAATCTAACAATCAACAATCTCAATGATCAAAGGGGACCACCACAACACAACAAGAGTTATCCAGAGCATAAATAAACTGATTTGGGGGAGCCACTAGAAGTCATCATGAAAAAGATGATAGAAGAAAAACTCATCAAGGCTCCTACCTTTGAGAATTACCAAAAGATGATGAGGGCCCATCCACACCATACATCGACCCCTCCACTCTTGCATACACTTTTGTGAAAGAGAAACCTACCACTCCCACCATCCCCACCATCTTTGGCATTAAGGTCATTGTCTAAGATAATGGTTGTGGAAAATACAAGCTCCCTAATAATGATTTTTTGGTAGGAGAGTTACCACAATCTCCTAGATCACGGGGACGACCACAAATAAATGAAGCCTCCACATCCCAAATGTCTCCTAAAAAATATCCCATCTTCACAAGGTGGGGGGATCTTGGACAAGAAGCTATTGAGGAAAATCCATCTCATATACTATATCAAGATGAAAGACTAGCAGCTTACTTACCAATTGATGATAGAAGCAAGGGTCTACAAATGATGCTCACAATGGGCTACGATAGAAATCAAAGATTTGGACAAAATGACAATGGCCTTATAATACCTATCATGCCAAAGACGCGACCAATAACAAATCTTGGCCTTGGATGTACCCCTTCAAGTATAACCATACGAGGTTGAAGTCCTCTAGTTAGAACAATTAACAATCCTCCTCAACCAACTCCATTAAAACTACACTTACTAGTGTCTACAGGTAGAGTCATAGATAACTTTACATTTGATATAGCCAATGTCTATAGTAGTAGCGATGATGAAAATCACCTGACTAACTTACCTAGGCTATTTGAGGATACCACTATTTGCATGATTAACACCCTATCTTTTGAAATAGACAACCAAAATCATGAGATCGGATTAGTATATCCCCAACTCATCGATTATGACCAACGAGGACCACTAGTTCTTAAATCATTCAAAAATGATGAGGCACTCTCAGAATTCGTGGGACTGTGGGATAACATTCTAGATGGAGATCACAAAGAATGGTTCATTATAGAGCTAGACACATAGGCCTATTATGGGGAAATGATTGAATCCTTGAGTTGCAAAAGTGAGAAATTAAGAATAATATCCATGTCCTTGAGTGAAAACCACACTATGGCACTCTCTAACCAAAAAAAAGTAAAAAGAAAGGACACATCCAATGGTGAAAACACCTCTGAGGTTCCCGAGGATGGGGCATTTAATCTTCCTTTAAGAGCTATTTATCACGAAAAGTCAACAGTCTTGGCAGAAAAATGCAATCCAATCAACCTAGGAATAGAGGAGACCCCATTTATCACATTCTACATAGAATCACTACTATCAGAAGAGCAAGAACTCCTAGTGGCATTCCTAAGAGAAAGACAAATAAACTTCACATGGAGTTATGCTAACATGCCAGCACTTGATCCAAAGACTATGGTTCACCACTTAGCAGTGTATCTAGAAGCAAAGCATGTCAAACAAAGGCTTTGAAAAATGAATCCTTAGATCACCCTATTAGTGAAAATGGAGCTAAAGAATCTATTAGATGCAAGATTCATCTGACCGATATACTATCCAGAATGGGTATCAAACTTGGTACCTATTTCAAAACTTGAATAAAATATTAGAATCTGAATAGACTTCAGGGACTTGAATAAGGAATGTCCAAAAGATGACTTCCTACTTCCCAACATCGACATGATAGTAAACATGATAGCTGGACATGAAATGTTGTCACTAATGGATGGATTCTTAAGGTATAATCAGATCATGATAGATAAAGCAGACCAACATAAAACAACTTTCACTTGTCCATGGGGGACCAATTTTGTTGGAATATGATTCCATTCGGCTTAAAGAACATAGGAGAAACATACCAAAGGGCCATGACATGATCCATAACATGGTCGAAGACTATGTTGATGACATTCTAGCCAAGTCTAGAAAGAGAAAAGATCACATAGCAACCCTTAGTGCCATCTTTGACAGGCTAAAGGAGTACAAGGTCAAATTAAACCCTAATAAGTGTGTCTTTGGTGTACAATCAGAAAAATTGCTCAGATATATAGTGACAATGAGGGGTATCGATGTAGATCCAACAAAGGTAAAAGAAATCATTGATATGGAGGCACCAAAAACATTAAAGCAACTAAGAGGTCTCCAAGGAAGACTTCAATCTATTCAAAGATTCATAGCACAATTGGTGGAAAAACAAAACCCATATTCTCATCTACTCCACAAGGGAGTAGTGTACAAATGGGATAGCAAGTGTGAAGAGGCGTTCAAAAAAATCAAGGAATACCTACTGACACCACCAGTCTTAATGCCACCCATCCCAAAGAAACCATTGATTGTATATGTATTAGCAATAACAATAGCCCTTGGAGCTCTCCTAGCTCAACATGATGAAAACATAATAGAAAAGGCTATCTACTACATCAGTAGAACAATGGTTGGGCATGAGCTAAACTATTCATTCATAGAGAATGCATGCCTCACAATAGTGTTTGCATTACAAAAATTTAGACATTACATGTTGGCACACAACATAAAGCTCATCACCAAAATCAACACACTCAAATACTTATTGTCAAAGGAAATGTTCACAGGAAGAATGGCCAAATGGGTAATGATACTATTAGAATACGACGTTGAAAATGTGGAGAGGAAAGAAATCAAAGGCCAAGTCATCATAGAGCATCTTATAGAAGTACGAGTTTATTCATAGAATCCTCTCATCTCAGAGTTTCCAAATGAATCTATTTTTAATCTAAACATAGCCGACCATTGGAAACTATACTTTGATAGCTCATACACATAGCATGGATTAGGAGCTAACATATTCTTCATCACCCCACAAGGGGATTTCATACCAAGGTCCTACAAATTAAAATTTCCCTACACCAATAACATTGCAAAATATGAGGCTTTAACCATAGGTCTCAGAATAGCAGTGCAGTGGAACATTATAACTCTCAGAGTATACAAAGATTCCCAATTGATAATAAATCAAGTGAATGATGAATACCAAACCAAGGATAACAAGCTCACTCCATACAAGAAATTGGTGGAGACTCTCAAATAATCCTTCATTGAAATTACATTTGAGTAGATACCTAGATCCAACAATAGAGCAGTAGACACCATGGCAATAATTAGGTCTCGGTGATCCTTGATATCACAACATTTATACATACCTTTGAATAGGAGTCATACCCGCAAACTTACCATCAAACCTAAAATAAACCTTTGTCAAAAAGGCATCTATATTTTTCATCCTAGGAGATACCCTATTGTAGGACCATAGAAGGAACCCTACTCCACTGTCTAAATTCTAAGGAGGAATTAACCACTCTAAGTGAAGTACACAATGGTATATGTGGTTCACACTCGAGTGGAATGACCATAGCTAAGAAATTGTTGAGGATTGGGTATAATGGAAAGAGAGGCACATGACTATGCCAAAAGGTGTCTATAATGTAAGCAGCATGGGGAACTCATCCATGCTCTAGCTAAAGAGCTTCATCCTATCGTAATACCATTACCCTTCTCATAGTGGCAACTAGATCTCATTGGAAAAATCATGCCCACTTCATCCAACAGCCAAAAATTCATCATAACCACAATGGAGCACTTTACTAAGTTGGTGGAGGCCATACCCATGATGTACATAACTGGGAAGTAGATTTCAAAGTTCATCTTGAACTATCTCATTTTCTGCTATAGTGTTCCACAACCCATTATCTCAGACAATGGGACACCATTCAAGAATTAGGAGGTTCGTTACTTATGCAAAAAAATTAAAATCCAACATCGCTTCTCTACCCCATACTATCCCCAAGGAAATGGCAAGAAGAAGCTACAAAAAAAACCATTTTGAAAATCCTCAAGAAAATAGTCAATGATGCAGGTCGTGATTGACACCTATAGCCTAATCCTTCCCTCTAGGCCTATCGAACTAGTATCTGCACACCCACTATCACCACCCCTTTTTCCCTGGTCTATGGATCATAAGCAATACTCATTGAGATCGAGTTCCCCTAACTCAGGATATCACTACAAAACCTCATCACATCTGAAGAGTACCAAGTATCAAGACTAAATGAGCTAGATCTATTGGATGAATGACATATAGATGCTTTGAATCATTTGTAATTCCATCAGAATAGACTCAAAAGGAGCTATAATAAGAAAATAAGGACATTCCAAGTTAGAGAATTGGTATAAAAAGAAAATCAGAAAAATGTCCCAAACCCGAGCAACAAAGGAAAATTTGAACCCAATTAGCTGGGACCATTTGTTATAAAAAAAGGTTATAAGTAGGGGCATATCAGTTATCAACACCTGAAGGGGAACCTTTGTAGGAGCCCATGAATAGTTCCCATCTCAAAAAGTTTTATGCCTAAATCTTTCAAGGTATAGAACCAAAAAACTCCAAAAAATCAAAAAATATCCTATAAAAATGGTTACTTCAGTGAAAACTTGGCAAATAGGCATCTTGGTGACAATAAAAAATTAAAAAAAGGAAAAAAATCCCACAAAAATCAGAAAAAGGATAAAAAATAGTAAAGAGAAAAAATTGTCCTCTAGTGAAAACCACTTCGGTGGCACTTTCGACAAATACCTTGGTGAAAACCTAGAAAAAAGGTGCCTTGCATAAATAAGCACTTTCCATCCATTAGGATCTTTACAACTTGTTCTGCATCATTCATCCATCACATCTAGATCTCCATCCATCACTTATCCACTTGCATTTGCAACATAGCTTGGTCCTATTTTCGTATCATGATCCCTCCTAGTACTACTTGACCCATACTCAAGGTCAATTTTTCCTAGCTTTATTAGAGTAGTCTACTACATCACGTTGGGGGTATGTTCTCATTGGATCAGACTTGTGTAAATTCTTAAAGTCCTAAATATTAGAAAATAAAAAAACATCAAAAAATCATCAAAATCCCAAAACAGGTCAAAAAGTTAGTCAAAAAGTCAAAAGCAGAGTCATCTTGTTGAACTACGTCATCTCTAAGCTTGAGCGTAGGCAAGGTTGATCTTTGATCATCCCCTAAGACACTTAGGTTAGTCCTTTTGGAGTATGTCATAATAAATTAACATTTCATCATGTATATCTTCATTTTTAAATCGGTCAAGTTGTTAGTCGAACTACGTGGTCTTTGCGTGTATAAGGTAGGAAAGGCTAATATTTTGATGAGTCCCTAAGGCCCCTAGGATAGGTCTTTAGGTTAGTCTCTTGCTCAAAATCTTAGAAAATCCCAAAACATTTGGAAAATCAAAAAAATCAAAACATTTGAAAGTCTCAAAAAATACCAAAAATAGCCTCAAACCATTATAAAACTCCAAAAAATTCAAATATTTGAAAAAATCCATCCACCTCATTTTGATTGCACCCGAAATAACACCATCCATAATAAACTAATTGTCATCCTCAACCTTTGGTGAAAAATTTAGAAACAAGTCTAGTAGCTTGAAAGTAAAACTCAAAAACATCAAGTCTCAGGTTTAAGTCACTACATAAACAATTTGTTCAATTCTTTGTGTCGATAGTCCATCATCCAAATAGTCCCATATCAATCATATGATAACATCATGTCCTAGGATGAATCCTTCCTACAGTTGGAATTATTTATCAAAAAGAACACTTTGGATAAACGAAATGGTGTGCCTCCATCTACTAACATGTCCTCGGATGTATCCTTCCAATAATGGCCATTATCTTTTGGTAATAGTTTTGATTCTTATCTTGAAAAACACATTCCCTTTTGGTTAGCAGTATTGAAGAACATCAACTTCTTTTCATGCTTTATCTTTTTTTTGACTTATCTTATTGTGCTCAGTCCAAGGACCTCTCAATGATATCTAAACGAATGATTTAGAGAGATAGGAATGGGGCAACGATCACTATCCTTTTGTCTGCTATGCTTGTTGGATGTTCTTGTAAAATAACCTTGGTGAATACTTGCTCTATTAGATATGTATAGAGGATGTTTTTGATAGCTTGTTGACTATTGCATTGATTGGTTATACCTTTCTATGTTTTGGTCCGAGATGTTTGAAACTTCTAATGTGCATCCTAGCAAGATTTTTGTATGTCATGTGTGAACAAGAATACTCTTATCTTTCTTTGAGTCAAAGTCCATCACACTTAGTACAACACCATCCTAGTCCTTTATACCTTGATGCATCATACTTATGCGTGTTATCAAACATAAGGTAAGTGACCCTTTTAAAATCCCAATCCTTGATAAGCAAATCATCCATCATCATCATTTCTCGTAAAGTTGGCTTGTTGCATCCTCTTGTCATCATATAATTTCTTCTTTTCCACACTAACATCATGTCATGAATAGTTAATCATCATCACTAGTGCATCCATCCTACATCCACAAACAATCATTATTCTACATATCATTCCACATGCATGTTCATCATCATAATATAGATATGTTAGTCTAAGCATCTCATAAATCATATATTTGCATGAATCATACATTTGCATAATCATAGATATTACATCATCCATCTCATCCATCTCACATACATTGCATTATCATTTAAATTGTTTAGGATAATATAGATTTGTTATTCTAAGAATCTTAAAACAATCACTTGCATCATCATCCATAACCATCCATTTTGAACCTCTTTATTGCGAGATCGACCCTCAAATTGAATCTTTTTGCTCAATCTCTCAAGGGGGCGATGTACTAGTGTACTTTCCATGGGGCATCCAAAAAATTAGAAAATTTTTGAATTTTGATTGTGGCAAGTTTATTCTTTGAAACAACGTAGCAAGTACATTGCTTCAAAGAGAGGAAAAAAGTATACATGCAAAATTAGCATCATGCATTTAATTAGGTCCATTCATCAAGTAAACCAAGTTCACAGTCATCTACTCATTAAATAAATCAAGTTCATTAAATAAATTCATTAGGAAAATCAGGTTCATTTAATTCAATCTCTAAGGATTATCCACTTAAATTGAATAAATTAACTTTATTTAATTTAAGCCTATCATTCCCACTTTGATTAAATACATCAAGACTTTATTTAATTAACTCTAAAAATTTATATTTCTCCCTCTTGATTTAAATAAATCAAAATATTCAAGTCAAATGGGTCAAAGCATCTTAAACATCATCTAAGCTAATCTATTCCTAATTAACCTAACCTAACCACCCATCATATCCTATAGCTTTTCCCATTTGCACCAATATATTATTTTAATTCATTTATAAAAATCATCATTTTCCCTCAACAAAGCACCTTTTTGAGAATATTCTCCAAGTTTGAATATAAGGGAAAGTTGACTTGTTCCTTCCAACATTGCAATAAATTCTCTCGTACATGTCCCCCTCTCAACATTTAATTCACAATTTCAAATTTGAATCTCCCCCTCTTTAGCACATTGGCCAAAACTTGCACATTCCTCAACCTATCATAATGTGACAAGTGGCTTCATCTCATTGGCTGAATATTTATCCCACATTGCTCTATTTTGATCTCTCTTCCAACTTGAAAATATATAAATGAAAGGCCTCATTCTTCATCAACCCATCTAGGCTCTCATGCAAAGTTACTCTCTTAAATTGAGAACTAATTTTTCCCATCACCATTTCATTACATCATTTGAGTTTTAGCAAGGATTCGGAAAGGGCCATTGGCACATTTGACACAAATCCAATATGGAATAGGTACATGTTATGCTCTTAGATGTATTTTACTCCTTTTATTGGTTACATTTTGTTAAGCATTTACATGTTATTTCATAGGAGTACTCAATAAATTTGCATGTAACTAACCCATGTTTGAGGTTTTAGAGTTTTACATATTTTTATAGGTGCTTCAGTGTGTTTATTGTAAAAATTGTCAATTCTCTTCATAAATTGCAATCGATAACCACTTTCAATCAAACGATGAAGGTTTTCTATGGTTGGTATGTCAGTGGTGGAAATTCTTTCAAGGGACAAGTCTTGTTGTAAGTGTGAAAAATCCTCATGAATATTAATGACCTTTGCTTGTGGGATAGAGTTGTTTTGTGTGTCAACATTCATTGGATGGAAAGGTGAAGGCATAAAAGTGGTATTGTCAATGCCTAATGTGCCATTGTCGATACTAGGTGTAGGAGCTCTTGAGATCCAAAGGTCCATAATGAAAGTGTTATCGTAGGAGGCCATGTGTTGAGAACTGTCTTACTAAAATAATGTCACTGGGGCACCAAACACTCATTCAAGTACCATAAAAGGTGGGGTGAATGTAAATGAAATGCAATCTAGGAGTTCTAAATAAAAATAACAAAAAATATACTAATTGTAACAAAGAAGTAACTACAAAAAATAGAAATGTAGGAAAATTCTAGAAAAATGCTAGGAATGTTGTTTAACAAGTGCAGGTGGACTAAGTCACCCAGGGTGGCGAATGAGACCAAGTAGGAGATTTTTTTGTGTTTTCAGAAAATTTAATGTGATTCTATCCCTTTTTAGATGCCAATGACGGATGCAAATGAAAATTTTTAGTTTTTCAATGATATGCAATGCAAAAATGAACTCTAAATGAGTCTTTCACTAATGGAAGTTAAGAATCCCTAGGATGAAAAAACAAAAAAATACCCTACTTGAATGTTGATGCAAATGAAGCTTAAAATGCAAGATGCAATTGAGATTAGAAATGTAAAGTGCTCAATATGTTGGTTCACCAAAATGAACAATAGATTTTTGGAACCCACAAGACTCTCTAGCTCTTCTAGGATTTTGCACCTAAAAGGAGAGAGGTAGGCCAAAAATGCTAGCTAGGCTCATTCAAATTGTGTAATGTAGGATGTTGTTTAAGCTAAAGGAGATGAACCAAATGCATTTAAGTGATCTAAATTACTAATTATGTATGAAAGACTTAATAATTGTACTATGTTGGAAAGCACAATCTGATATGCAAACAATGATGAATGGATGAATAGATATAGAACATAAAGAAATAAGCTAAATCAATGTGCACTTGAAGGTCTGATGAAGATTGTAGAATATTTTGGATGTTTTCCAAAATAAAAAAAAATTTAGCAGTGGGACTCATTTGTCTAGGGTGAAAAATTAGTCCAACTTTTGATGAAAACTGTTAGAAATAGGTTTATGAGTGTTGGGATCCAGAATCTAACAAAACTTATATTTCTAGCCTTAAGGTGGGACTCATTTTCCATTGGTGGTGAGTCAGTCCTCTCCCAAAATTTTGAGAAATTAGGAGACAATTCTGCAACACCAGATTTGAGGATGTCTGCTTATTAGGCTATTGAAGCCAATTTTGTAGGAAATAGATAGAATAGCATCTCCAAGCTTAAAATATGATTGATTTCACTTGAAACACCTAGTTAACTTGTTGACCACTCTTCAACACCTAAATTATTGTTAAATCTACACACAAAAGTCTACAAACACATGCAAGAGGGGGAAAATGGTTGAGGGTTAGCAAATAGGGGTTTTCCTTGGTCAAAACCCACTTTGGTAATCAAACCCTTAATGAAAAAATGAAATGGAAGGGAATGATAACCAAATAACATGCAAATGCTATCAACTTACCAAACCCATGTTGAATAAAATCTTATTATGTGTTGATAGATGCTCCAAAATGCTTGATGAATGCTTGATTTAATGTTGTAAAGTGCTTGAATGCTTGAGTGAATGAAAATATTTCTTGAATGTGATGTGAGATTGTAGGAGATGTAAAATGAGATGAAAATGATTTATTTATACAATCTTGTGCCTTAGTAACTTGTTAATACCTCACCACAAGCTGACATAAAGTTTTTTTGAATAAAAACCTGAAAGGAAATTTTAAATATTTTGAATTTGGAGCCAAGGGGGACTCATTCACCACCCATAGTGAATGGGTCCCACCTAGGGCCTGAAATGGGTGTCAAGAATTAAGTCACATTTAGTATTTTTTGTTGGTTTTACATTCAAAAATACACATAATTAAAGCTTAGAAGGGCATAAAGGGGTCAAATAAAGTATAAGAAAGGTGTAAATAGTGAAATTTTGCATAGAAAATGTGAAATCTTGTTACAAGAATTTATAACACTTCAAAATAGGCCATGTTTAGTGATGAAAATGTAATATTTAGGTGAGTTGTAATGAATAGAGTCTAGTAGAGTGTATAAATTATTTACAACACGTCAAAACACCTTCACAAGATGTCATTATTTGAATTTTAGTACCTAAATATGCATGTTCAGGCCATATTATAGCATTAAATCAATGAAAAATAGACCAAACATCATGAAGAAAGGCCTAAAAGACCATGAAAATGAAAAGGGTCCATTTTTCTATGGTACACTAGACATGTGTCCTCTACTTATATCTAAAATCTTATAAAAAAAAGATTATCATTTTACTGTGGTTAGGGTGGTCAGACAAACACCTACTTGTTTTTTCCCTGAAATTTAAGTACTACTACATTGAAATTTCAAAATTTCACCTAATAATTTAAAAATAAAATAAACCTAGTATTTTGAAAACTACATTCAATTTTCTACAGATTAGACTATTGTTACATATTTTTGAAATAATATAGATAACTTATTCAAATTTTTATGTCAAGTTCCCTAACTTTGATTTTTCTATTTTTTTTACCACTTAAGGGCCTATTTTTTCCATGATGATCTTGCACATACCCATAAATTATGCTTTACTTTGAATTTAATAAGTAATTATTATTCATTTTCTATTTGAATTATGACTAAAGTTTTGATTGATAGGCTGCTTGAAAAAAATGCATAGCTTTCAAATTGTATCAATTTTTTTGAATCTAAATCATTCATCACATTTTGTGCTTTACATACTATAGGATTAGAAAAAAAAATTGAATTTCATGAAGTTTTGACCAAGTTAAGGTGGTCAAACCTACAAGTTTTTATATTTTTTAAAATTTGTAATAATAAATTCATAATTAATTATTTACTTTGAAAAAAATTACAAAAAAATATGCATGACATCGGCACATGAGTTCTCTACTTATATCTAAAATCTTATAAAAGAAAAACACCTACTTCTCATTTTTTCCCTAAAACTTAAGTGCTACTGCATTGAAATTTTAAATTTTCACCAAATAGATTTATTTAAAATAAACCTAGTAGTTTAGAAACTATATTCAATTTGCTACCGATTCCATTCTTACATATTTTTTAAATAATATAGATAACTTATTCAAATTTTTACATCAAGTTACCTAACTCTAATTTTTTTGAATTTTTCGCCACTTAACAGCCTATTTTTTCCATGATGATCATGCTAATACCCAACTTGGGATACCTACCCTTTTTTTCACTTTGAGCTTTGCAGACACAAAATGGCCTAATCTACAATTTGTTTTCTCTTCTATCACTCATTTGGTGATGGATCCTTCAACAAAGACCCTGATAGATAGTGTTATTCAAAATATACATATAACATCTTTATATCTACATCATAGATTCTCAATTTTCTGTGAAGAGGTGATTGAGAACCTTTTGTAAACAAAAGATTATTCGTATAGATATGAATAACAATATCATGGATCTACACATGTGCATGGTTTTTTAAGGCTTCTAGAAGCCCTAAACATGGACACTCTTGATTGGTCCAATCACCGTGATGTTACCATGGCAAGGAACTTTTCTGATAGATATGTTTTAACTTGGAATCCATGTTGCCCTACACAAAGATTGCATAGAATGTATGGGTGTTCTGAATAAAGTTCATGCTTACTTTCCATGAGCCAGATTCTTTCCAGTGATCCAATCATATATTAGGAAGTGTTTTCAATATAGTTCAAAGGAACACAAAATTCTTTGAATATACTTGTTTAAGGAAAAAAGGAGAGAAATTATATTACTGATATAAACCACCTTGACAACAACTTACCTCTACATTGACATTTGATGCTAAGTCCAACAAATCCTACAAGCCAACAAAAAATGATGATCACCTAAATATTCATAGGCCACCAATGCTTGCAATTTGGCATGATAATGTTGACTTCTAGCTAGTTGTTTCTAGGAAAATTGTATTAAATTATATCTCTAAATATGTTGCTCAATATGAGAAAAAATCATAAAATTACCTTGATATGTTGAAAAGAATTGCAAATACAAATATAGTTGAGGATACAACACTACTCTCATATCCAAAATTCATGATGAATATTCTTGTGGAGTGTGACATCTCTACATAGGAGACATGCCATATGTTATAGAAATTTCCCCTTGTCACTTCAAGTTGACAATATGTTTACTTGAATGTTGGAAAAAAGGCATGGTTTTGTATAAATAAAAATGATGTTGATGAAGGCCTGCCAATAAATTATATTCATTGCTATATGCAAAGGCCTCCAGAGCTTGGTGTTGTATCCCTAATTAGCTCGTTCCACTTATATGCACATTCAAACTAGTGCAAAAAGGACAAAGGGAAATCAAGACACCAACTTGGAATTACTCTTGTGTACCACTTGTTCAAGACTATTTCCCTTGAAGATATAGCAATATTTGACACATTTTGTTGGAATGAACTTATGTTATACAAACCTTTCAGAAAAATACACATAGATATAGGTGTTGCCAAATAAGAAATAATAGAAAATTGGAAGTTTTTTAAAACAACTAGTTATCATCCTTGGAATGTTAATAGAATTCTAGTTGCATCCACGAATGAGGAACACCATGGAAATTATAGTGATGATTTGAACCATCAACCTTCTATGGATGAATATGAATGGGAAGTTTTCTCTTGGCTTGGTACTACTACTAACTTTAGTATAAATAAGCTCCAGTTGTTGTGTAGGTAAGACTTTAATATGAACCATTCATGGTAAACAAACCATGTGCCTGAAAAAATTCATAATATTTATTTGGAGTTCATCCAATTGGACAAGGCACAATGTATGATACAATCCTTTCCTATAAGTACATCAACCCATTAGCTTTCACCAAAATAACAACTATCTCTTGAAATCATCTAATCCCATCACATGCAGCCTTCCCCCAAAGGCCCTCTCTACACAATCATTCAAGGAACAACTAGAATTGGTAAATCCTTTTAGATAGATTGTATAAGACAATAAATAAATTCCTCTACTCTTGGATGCAATAGCCCACTGCTCGCATTCATCCCTACAAGTGTTGTTGCCTACAACATATGTTCCTCCACAATCCATACAACCCATCACATTCCCATAAAGGATATAGATCCTTTGCAAGGCCAACCATTGAAAATATTCCAAGAACAATTCAAATTCATTCAATACATTTTGATAGATGAAATGAGTTTTCTAGGCCTGAATTTGTTGCTCAAAATAGATAGTCGATTATGCCAAGCATTCCCTGATAACCAAAGGAAATCATTCAGCGTTGTTTCTATCATCCTTGTTAGCAATCTTGCCTAGTTGTTTTTCAGTCATGGATACTCCTATTTATGCTTCACACTCATCAGTTGTAGCCTTATGACATACTTTATCATTCTCAATAACATTGGACATTATTTTCTGCCAACAAGGAGATAGTCCTACCCAACAAAATTTTTGGGTAATCCTTCTCCGTATAAGAAATGGTGAGGCTCTCCACAATGGTTGGGAAGAGCTTATGAAACAAACAAATAAAAATCTATCACCCAAAGAAAGAGAAAAATTTGATGTTGCAACACATATTTTTTCCACAAATGACTTAATCACATTCCACAATAAGAAAATGATCAAATAATCAATCCTTCCCATATCCATTAGCACAACTCAAGTAGCATAGAAAAAGACATATGATTATGGAGATGATGACTAGCTTCTCCCATAACTATTTCTTTGTGTCAGTGAATAGGTGATTCCGACAACAAATTTGTGGATTCAATCTAGCCTAGTTGATGGATCCCTTGGTCTTGTTACAACTATTGTATAAATGCATGATGCAAACTAGATCCACCTAACTATGTTGTTGTCCACTTCCAAAATTACATTGGACCACCATGGGAGCCAAAAAAGCCAAGAGACATCCCCATCCCAACTATAACCCAAGGTAGTTAAACACAAATTCCACTAACCATGGCATGGGAAATCACAATACATAAAGCATGAGGTTTAACATTAGACAGAGCAATGATAAACATAAGGAACAAAGAAAGGAAGGGGTTAACTTTTACAACTATCTCTCATGTTAAGTCAATTGAATGACTCTGCATTGATCCAACATTCTCATTTGAGAGATACTTTAGACTAAGCAACAAAAAATACACTACTCAATGTTGTAGCGAAGAGGCATGGTTGGAATAGCTCTAGCCCCCACCAAATGCTTCTGTTCCTGCTTCCTACTTTGGATTATGACAAAAGGTTTTGAAAGATTTATTCTCACATTGGCTCCACACTCTATACTATCCTCTTTTGAAGTATTTTAAGTTTAATTTTATAGAAACATACCAAGTAATAACCTGTGCAAAATGGGTGTAATTGCAAAGATGCACAAAGATAACAAGTAACAATAAGAAAATGGAAAAAATTGTGCAAGTCAGTGGCATGTTTTGATCATTCCAATCTATTAAAATATATATTCAACTATTCCAAAAAAAATTCAAGAACATTGTGTTGTATTTGACTGATTAGTTTTAAATTATGCACCTATGCTCTGTTTTCCATTTTTGGTGCCTATATACTCTAAGTTTTACTACACATTAAATTTAACCTATTTATTTAATGCTTTGGATCCTCTTCAACCTTGCACATTAACGATAATTTTCTTCTTGTTTACTATCTTCTATAC
Organism: Sequoia sempervirens; assembly: GCA_007258455.2. Lineage (NCBI taxonomy): Eukaryota > Viridiplantae > Streptophyta > Pinopsida > Cupressales > Cupressaceae > Sequoia > Sequoia sempervirens. The sequence goes on from VDFB02094221.1 coordinate 77,564, forward strand.
CTTTAGCAATTTAATTTTAGTTAAATTCTCTATGCAAATATGCACCTATAAATATTAATGTTCCCACTTCTCCTTTAAACATTTCATTGCTTCATACTTTTGGTATATTACATTCAAAAGAATACACTCTTCTATATATTCCATCTATCCATGTTTGTTCAAGTGTCTTTAAATTCCATGATGTTAATTCTTTATCAAGATACCTGCAATTCTCTTTCAACTGATTTTAACATGTAGTAATCTAAACATATAGTTGCAGCTGTTACAAATTGATATATATGCACATACAAACAACATTAAGTGTCAAAGATGCACAAAGATACCAAAAACCAATAATTAGAGGCTGAAATTTCTATAAGTCAGTAACATTTTTTGAACATTCTAGTATATTAAACTATATATGCACATACTCTAGAAACATTTTCAAAAAAAAATTGTTTTATTTGACTAATAGGTTTAAAATTTTGCAACTATGTTTTTCTTTCCATTTTTTGTGCCTATATATCTTGAGTTTTGACAAATTTTCCTTCATTATTTTCTTGCACATATTCTTATTTGTTATTTCTAGCTTTTCAATTAGTTTTATCTGATTCAAATAGCTAGAAAATGTTGATCTACGAAATTCTCTTTTGAGAATTTTGTTGTTTCACTCTTCCTATATATTGCATTAAAAAATATATAGTCTTGTATACATTGCATTTTTTGTCTAATATATGATAAGACTCCATCCAATTTGAGATGGGTTTCCTGGATCTGTTTACAACAATGGTGGAGTTTGTTGATCGCATGGGTTGGTGGTGGTGAAGTTGGTTACCATGATCAACGGAAATAGAATGGTAAGTATTTGCTCACATGAGGGTTAATGCATCCTAGCATTGTTGTACAACGACATGGGAGGGAGTAAATGCAATATTGGCTATTGTAGTACAATGATGTATATTGTTTTGGTTGCATTGTGAAATGAGGCACCATGGTGTCACTTTGATAGCAAACTATTGAAAATTCATGTCATCTACCTCTATGAGATACCAAATTTGAGGGTTTTACAACTATTGTACTCTACAATCTATAGTGTTTGGCCTCTTGTTGTTATTGCAAGTTGTTTTGCAATTTCTTTCTACTGTTCCATACACATCTAACCAGAGACATATTTTCATATATTCAAATAAAATGTTGCTTTGAAGTAATATCATGTTGGGATTAATGCAAGAATAGATGGACAAGGAGATATGAAACCCATCTATGGGAAAATTGGTACCTAAAAGATGACCATAGTTGTAAGCATAAACAACTTGGTTTCTTTTATAAATTTATATTTTACTGAGTTATACATCCAACCCTTTTCTTCTTGCATGGCTAGATAGGCTCCATATATTTGTCGCTATATATATACATCCATGAATGGATTCCTACATGCAATTGAATATAATAAACATAGTCTACTATACTCATTACATTGATCTATGTTCCTACAGTTATCTTTTCAGGACCGTATGGAAAATTATCTATAGGCACCGATAAATTCTATTCATGGCTGAGTTGACGGAAATCCCCATGGAAATTTCAAATAAATACTTGATAGGTAAATGCTAATTTTTACATAGATTGTGTGTCCTATATCAATATGTTTCACGATATTCACTTTTTATCATCTATTTGAAGCTGCATGTAGCAATTTCTTGATTATCATAGTTTTTCTCTTGTATTCTTCATCAAACATAACGTTGACCTATACCCTTCAACTAGTTTCTATTTTTATTAGCTTATGTATGTTTTTCCACCTTTGGTTATTGTTCCTTGTTATCTCCATTCATCTTTGGTGCTATACACATTTTGTATAGCAGAAAGTCTTTATATCAAATTGTTCATAGTTATAGTTTACACCTATTTTCCATATGTTAAAGTTCTATTTAAATTGTGTTTTAGATGATCTGTCATTTGAGAAACTATAATAGAAATGCTAGAAAAACACATAACCATCATAGCTATACGATAGATGATCCAAAAACCACATTAAATATAGCTTTAAGAGAGGTAGAAAAACATACACAGATAAAAAAAATTGAAAGAAGGAAAAAGGTTTTTGTTCATCTATCATTTATGAGTGATTCTTAAGTGTTATTTTAGTAACTCTTGCAAATGTTACATAGATTTCTGGTCTTGTACCAATATGTTTCATGATATTATTTTTTCCTCATCTATTTGAAGCTCCTTCTAACAAACTATTAATTGTGGTGGTTATTTTGTTTCGATGGAATATGTTATATTTCTTCTATCAATATGTTTCATGATAATGATAATGAATAGTTTGTTTTGGGATACTGCAAAAAAGAATATCATGAAACATATTGAAACAAGCAAGTTATATAATAGTTGGCTTGTCAATTGAAGATCCGAGCTACATTATTTGGTACTAAATATTATAGAAAAATAGGAAATTGTAATAGAGCTATTAGGAAAATACTTAAGAATCATAGGAAAATGACAGATGATCAAAAACCAACATTAAATAGAACTTTAAAATACAGAGAATAGAAGAGGTAAACTACGATAATGAACATGGACAATAGAAGAGGTGAACTACACTAATGAATAGTTTGTTATGGGAAAGTGGATACTGATACAACACAAGCAATCAATGTAACAGTTGGCATGTCAATTCAAAATTCAAGCTATATTAATTGGCACTAAATATTATAGAAAAATAGAGAAATTGTAAAAGAACTATTAGAAAAACACTTAAGAATCGCAGGAAATGATAGATGTTCAGAAACCCACATTAAACATATTGATACAAGACAAGTAGTCTATGTAAGAGTTGGCTTCTTAATTGAAAATTTGAGCTACATTTTTTGGTAGCAAACCCACATTAAATAGAACTCGTAAAGCTAATGGGTAGAAATAACCTGTGCAAAATGGGTATAATGCCACAAACTTAATTGAAAATTTGAGGTACAATAATCGACACTAAATATTATAGACTGTACCATAGAAAACTAGATCATTGATATTTTCATGGTCTTTTAGGCCTTTCTCTTGTGATGCTTGATCTATTTTGCTTTGATTTAATGTTGAAATGTAACCTAAACATTCACATTAGGTCCTAAATATTCAAATTATGATTTCTTATGAAGGTGTTGTGAAGTGTTGTAACACATAGCTACACTTTTCTAGACACTTTGAATTTCAATTCAACTAAAAATCACCTTTCTATCACTTGTGAAGTCTTATTTTAAAGTGCTATAAAATCTTGTAACAATATTTCATGCTTTTCTAGGCTTGTTATCACTATTTACACCTTTCTTATGCTTTATTTGACCCATTTATGCACTCATAAGACCTAATTAAGTGTATTTTTTAATGTAAACCTGACAAACAACATTAAATGCAACTTAATTCCTAACACCCACTTACAAGCCCAAGCTGGGACCCATTCACCATGGATGCTAAATGACTCCCTCCTAGCTTCTAATTCAAAATAATTCAAAATTTCTTTTGGGTTTTTATACAAAAAGACCTTATCTGGGCATATGATGAGGTATTATTGGATTTTTAGGGAATAAGTGTGTATAAATAAGTGTTTTTCTTCTCATTTCAACACACATTCATTCAAGCACTCATCAATTTCACTCATTTCAGCCATTCAGTTAATCATTCATCAAGTTCACTCTTTCACTACTTCATTCAATTCCATTCAAGTATCATTTAGTCAAGCAAACACCAAGCATTTTGGAGCAACCATTGACATATCTTCAGACTTCTTCAACAAGGTTTTTGGTGAGTTTAGGAGATTTGAATGTTATTTATTCATCATTCCTTTCCCATTCCATTTCATTTCTTCATTAAGGGTTTGATTATGAAAGTGGGATTTGACCAAGGGAAATCCCTATACTATAACCCTTAACCATTTTTCTCATTTTTCATGTGTGTTTACAAACTTTTGTATGAATATTTTTCAAGTAATTAGGTGTTGAAAAGTGGAAAATAAGTCAACAAAGTGTTTCAAGTCAACTAAACCGTATTTCAAGCTAGAAGACAACCTACAATCAGTTTTCTACAGATTTCACTCCATCAACCCGACAAGAAGACAACTGCAGATCTAAAGGTACAAAATTGACCTTTGATTTTGTAGATTTTTGGAGGAATGATTCACAATTAGTGGTGCATGAGTCCCATCTGAGGGATGAAAAAGTTGATTTTCTTAGAATCCAGCTCTCGATAGTTGAAAAGCAGTTTTAGTTGTTTTTGTCAATAGCAGGATTGATTCACCATCAGTGGCGAATGAGTCCCACTAGTAATTTATAGTGATTTATGCTAGTCTTTAGATCCTTCCAGATTCAACATCCAATTCCAAGGTATATTTTGTTCAACATTTTTTAGTTATGTTTGTGTTTGTTCATGTTTTAGTTCATTCTTGCATACCTCACTATGTTTTCAGACATTGCATATTTCATTAGTTTTGCATTCATAATCAGTCAAATTCATCACTTATCCACATTTATATCATTTTATTTAGTCTCAATTCCATCCTACCTTCCTTAATTTGAGTGAACCACCTCAATTTTAGGGTTTTATCTCTCTTCTTTTAGGTGAAAGATCTTAAGAGTTCAAGAGAAGTCCATAGTCAACCCTCAAAATTGTTGGTTCATTTTGGTGAACCTGCATATTGAAGACATTAGATATCCTTCTAATTTGAATTGCATCTTCCATCCTAGATTTCCTTTCCATCAACATTCAATTAAGTTTTTTTTTTTTTGCATCCTAGGGTTTCTCAAATTGCATTAGTGAAAGAATCATATAGATTTCATTTATGCAAATCAAATCATTAAAAACTTGAAAACTTGCATTTGCATCCTCATTCTTCATCTAAAAAGTATTGAAATAATTTTAAATTTTCTTAAAAAACATTAAAAAAATCCATACCGAGACTCATTCGCCACCTTGGGAAAATCAATCCAATTGCATTTTCTACATTGAAATTTTTGGCATTTTCAAAGTATTTCCTAAATTTTTGTTTCCTTTTACTATCTTCTTGTTTCAATTTACAAAATTTATGTCCTTAGCATTTTGTTATTCCTATTTCACATTTGTACTTACCCCATATTTTCTAGTACTTTTATGAGCATTTGGTTCCCTATTGATAATACTTTAGTGAGATGAAGTTCTAGACTCATGACTTCCCATGATAGCACTTTCATCATGGACCTTGGGATCTCAAGAGCTCCTACTCCTATTATGCACAATGGTGCATTAAGCATGGATACTACCACTAGTATGCCTTTACCTTCACATCCAATGCATGTTGACACACAAACTAATTCCATTCCACAAGAAAAATTCATTAGTATTCATGAGAATTTTGCACACAAGCCTCAATCGCTTGATTGAAAGTGACAATGGTTTACAAGTTACAAAAAGAATTGCTGAGATATACAACAAACATGTTCCTTCCACATCCCAATTTTAAAACATTGTTGTGAGCCAAGGAGGATCTCACATTCCTCCTCTTTCAACCATAGCATCCATACCCACCTATACCACTCCTCAAATTACAACAACCATGCAACATGTTAGTAATGTGACTCCTTTCACTATTCCAACTAGCATTCCTAGTTCTTTTGTGGCATCAAATGTTCCATCTTCTACCTTCACCCCTCTTAGTTTCCCCCTCACTTCTCCTAACATTCCATACACTCCATCACCATTTTCTCTTCCACCTCATACCACTTATACTGACCGCATCATTACACAACTCTTTAACACTGTTTCATCCATGCAAGAACAAATATCCACCATTAACCAAAGTAAAAATGCTCCACCCACATATCATGTCTGTAGTAGCCCCTTATCTCTAGGGATATTAAGAACACAAATTCCATAGGGAATTGAGATAACTAGGTTTGAGAAGTACAGAGGTAAAGGAGACCCTACTATTCATGTTAATTCCTATACAACATTGTGCAGTGATTTTGTCCTCAATGATAAACTATTAGCTGAAATTTTTCCTAGGACCTTAAAAGACACTGCATTGGAGTGTTTCTTAAACTTACCTAATCATTCAATACGATCATTTAATGAATTTTTTGATTCCTTTGTAAGTCATTTCCAATTCCATATGACTCCCAAAAAGAAAATGGCTGATTTAATGTGATGTAAACAAAACAAAAATAGAAAAGAAATTGATTTCATTTCATGTTATTAGTCATTGTATGCTCAAATTGATGTCAAGATTCCTAATTCACATCTGAAAAAGATGTTTATCAAAAATTGGCACACTCACCTTCATGCATTTATGCACAACCCTTTGTGACTATCACAACTGAGTTACTATTCGTGATTTAAAGTCCACTTCTAACTAAGATGAGAAGTCTGAGCAAAGCAACAAAAAAAACATGCCAAACTTTTAGAAAACCAAACTGAGGCTTCTTATAGTTCAATCTACCTCCTCTGCAACCAACCCAACCTATTCAGAGTCTAGTGGTAGCTGTTAAAGCAGTGGTTCAATTTATCTATGGGGGCCCAAAGAGACAATTTACCCCCTTACCCAATACTCTCCATAACACAATGAATCGACTGCTCTAGCAATAGATGATCACTTAGCCTACTGTTAAACTACTTGATACCACCATGCCTTTACCACCCACCTTTAAACAAAATGCTTATTGTCATTTTCATCACCAAAATGGACACGACACCGAACAATGTAAGTGTCTCCAAAACTTAGTTCAAGACCTCATTGATTCTAGTCGTTTGTCCATTACAAGTGTCAGTGATTAAGGCAATAAGTCCATTGCACCCCGTAATCAAAATTTACAAATCTTTATCAACCCTATACCTAAAAACAATGTTTCATTTGTCAAGGGTAGTGAACCTTCAAACAATCATGTGATAAACATTGATACAAATAATGAACACCATGATATTACTCCAAATGTTACCCAAGTTAATCCTATGGATGAAGTTGTGGGTATGATAGACATTATCCCTCATAAGGGCCGAACCAACAAATCTCTTAATATTACTTTTTCTTCTCATGATATACTTTAAAGCTTCCCAATGGTCCTCTTGACATAGCCAGCCACATCTATTTTAATCCCACCAATGGGATATTAATAGATCCCACCTATGGAAAAAATGTGATCATGGAATAATTTTTAGTATTACATAATCTATATCTTATTATAATAAACCAATTGCATGGATTAAAACACATACTAGTTTTGCATGCCATATGATCGGATAGATCATACTCCCCTTACTAATATGACCCAAAAATTTGGATGTAATATTTTTTTTTATTCCACAATTGGATTAGTTTCATTTGTGGCTAGGTCATCCTTGGCTTTGTTTGAAGAAAGTTGTTCCTTTAGTTGTTCAAAATGTTTGAAGTTTTCACATGGCAATGAGATATTCACCATACACCATAATGGCTTTAATCGATTGTCCTCTAAAGTTAATTTTTCATTAGAAGCCTTCTAGCTTGAACCTATGGCACCAATCACCTCTTGAAGAGACTTCCTTTTCATAACCTATCAAAAGTTCAAAGCCAAAAAAATAGCTGAATTTTCTCCTCGTAACATGTCTCCATCCACTTTTGCTACTCCTATCCTTGATGAGACAATGCTCTAGCTTGAGTCTAAGCCTAAGCAAACAATGAAACCTCATGAGCAACTAACCATAGAAACTTCCCCTTCATAGTATAAACGTACAAGAGAAAATGAAACCAATCCTATCATGCCTCCTTGCATTAAGAAAGTTTATAAATCCAAAGAGAAAGTGATTGACCCATCTTCTCTTGTTTCCTCCCTTCTTCCCCTTCTTAGAGAAAAATAACCTATGGTGGATCAACCCATTCTTACACCTTAATAAGTTCAAAATAAAATTAAACAAAACCATAGTGTAGGGGAGCATAGGTTTCCTTGCCATCTCCTTTCTCATCAAATGAAAACTAGAAACAACAAAGGAAATTAATCTCCACCTTTGATAGACACAATAACTGATCACCTTGCTCCTCATGAGCCCTTTTTTTTAATTAATCCTTTGGTCTCATATTATTGATGTCTATGTAAAAAAAATTGAGAGATCATGTTGTGTTCTGAAGTCATAGAGCTTGTAGTTAGTCATTGGCATTGTAGCTCTCATCTTTTAAAAGAGTAGCCCCAACAATGTCCGTGGACTCTAGCTCTACCCAGGCTGATGAAAAATCCTTAGCACCAATCTTATAAGTCCATTCCTTGTTTTTTTTTTCTACTAACAATTTAATTGACACTTTTCCATGTGCATCAAGCAAACTGTGAATATGCTTCATTTGAATTAAGAGTTGTTGTGATATGTATACTAACTAATTTATATTCAAACTCTTTATCTTTTTTTTTTCCTTTCAATTTGTTGTCCATTTGGGAGTCAGCTATGTGTTAGGTTAAAAAAACATTACATTTTTCAAATTTCTCAATATTGTTGTTTGCTTCTAGACTTGTGTCATAGCCACAAATATCTCATTGCTTCTGCTTCGCTAAGTAAAACTGCCTTGTAGGATACAAATGAAACTCCATCCTTGACAACACATGCCATACGATCTATTGATGCTAGAGATGTCCCATCTCTAGTTCTCTAGCTAATGTATTTTCAAAAAATAATAGAAGATCAAAGCTAAGTTGACTGCTACAAATTCATCCTTTTTGATGGAACCCACATGCCAATAGGGACTTTTCCTGTAAAGTGCAATAACCTTTTGTTTACAAGAGCATTGAAAATATGTTCCATCTTGTGTTTGAAAAATTATCTATGTAGGAAGTTGTAGGAATCAAGGTTAGATATTGTTCTACACTACGTGTACTTTTTTTTTTTTATGCTTTCTTGTTTGTGTGGACCACCTTTTTAATTATTTTATGTTTGTTTGGCTGCATGGCAATTGTCAGATTTTCCTTATATGTCAAAATGTCACATTGCTAGCCAGTTGGAAAACCTAGATATTTGTTTAGAGATTAGGAAGAAAAAATATTTTTCTTTGAGCCACCCTCTCCATCCAAATGAGCCTCAACATTTTGGATTAATACATCCCCAAGATAGCATAACGCTCCTATAAATATCAACCCTGTTAAAGGGTCGAATGTTTACCAAACCAAATGGACAATAAAAGGCAAGGTAACAATGAAAAGGGATATGCACTATTTCAACAAATAGGTATGAGAGGGCCATGTATTCATCTTTGAAATTATTGATAGTGAGGGAACAAAAATATGAATCACTTATTTTAATCACATAGCATAATTGCATTATGATAGGGTTGAGGTGGGTCATACTTATTATGTATCAAAAGGCTTGGTGAGACAAAAAGATAGGAAATTTAATAAGTTGAACAACCACATGGAAATTATTTTGGATTAAAGCTCAATATTGAAATGTTGTGATGGTGATGCCTTTTTTCCAGAGAAAGTTTTAAAATTCATCCCAATAAATGAAACTTTAAATAGGAGCAATAATAGTTTGATTGATATTATTAGGACTATGGTGAATCTAAGAAAGGCATAAACTATAAAAAGAAATGATCAATCTAAAAAAATTCATAGGACTGTTAAACTTAATGATTTCTCATCCTTTTGCATTGATGTTAACTTGTGGGGCTCAAACTGGGAAGCAAAGGGTGAGGAGTTGGAAAGGTTGTACACCCCTAGTTTGGTTGTGATCCTTACTATTAAAAATAAGCTTGTTGGGTATTTCAATGGAATGGTTGTGAACACAACCATAGGGAGTATTATATACATAAATCCTGACATCCTAGAAGCACAACCCTTGACCAACAAGGACATATTGAGCCACCTACCATTTAACCCTCTTGGACAGTGCCTCGAAAGGTTGCTTTGGAACATGGGAGATTCACTATTTGATATATCTTGGATCATTACCTTGGCTTGCTAGAAACTTTGTAGGCTACTATCAAGGAAATAGTTAAATATATTAAAATTGATGTATTTTGTTATGCTACATGTCCCTTGTCATGCAAGAGTGCCTAGAGATAGTTGTCATACTACCTTGAATACCAAACAACCATTCCTAATTATGACTTTTGATATTTGTTATAGTTTTTGTTGACTAGACATTTGTTTCCACTTCTTTGTTTGCAGTGCTTGTCACGTCACAAGACCTTTCCTTTCTATTGTTGTTACTTTGTTGCTCATTTAGCTTGTTATATACGAAGACAATGAAGTTTAACTTAAAGTGTTTAACAAAAAAAGATACACTTGTTTTATTTTATATTGTTTATGTTTCTTATAGTTTTGTTCTGCTTTAAGTGTATGTTCCTCATTTTATTTTATTTTATGTTGTTTGGTTATATAGTTATGTCATCATATTTAACACATGTATCAGTATTTATAATTATTCTTATATATACCTGTGGACATGGTTTTATGCATGTATACATTTACATATGCATATAAATAAATATACATGCATGTAATTCAAATTTTTAAGTACATGTAATATTTTAATACATATGTGTGTATTTATTTGCTTCTTGTCTATTTCAATTGCGATATACTCTTATCTCTCCATAATCATTGTTAGCTATAATGTTGGCTCCATTGAGTCCATGGATATTAAATGTTGTCTTCCCTTTGCATTCACAAAAACACATCATATATGGTTATCTTCCATTTTATTGGATTTGCATAAAACTTTATTTTTGTATTAATATTTTCTATGTAATTTTTAGTGATGACTATTCTTTATGGCCTACTCAATGGTTTTGCGATTTTATTTCAGTCCAGCTTATTAAAATTTGTCATTGTAGAAAACTAAAATATAGGATGTAATGAAATTTTTTTTGTTTTATTTTTGTCATTTTGATCTTATTTTGAATTTTCTTAGTGCATACAATATCTTCATAGATTTTTGTGTAGATATATGTGTCTATGATGTATTTGTATGTTTGAGTGTGTATGTTTGTATGTGCATCTAATGCTTCTTAAATTTTCTCCCTACTACTTTTCCATGTCTAATCATAATTTCATGTTGCATATGGATATCATATGGTTCTTGGTTATAATGTTTGTTGTGTATGTCATGCAGCTGAATCTATAGCCCAACACTAAACAATGCCTTATTGAAAATAACATAAACTACTCAATTACTTTGGTAAGTTTTAAATCTAAGGTATTATTGAAACCAACACCAATATATGGAACCCATACATGAAACAATGTTGTCATGACAAGTTGTAACAATTGTTGTTTTTTCCTCTCCCTGGCCACCATACACATATATGTGCATTTAAACTTATCTATATTTCTTTCACATGTATTGACAACTTTGGGTGTGCATATGTATTCATGTTGTTTGAAAAAATACTCATCACTATGGTTCCTCACAATCCCAACTACATAACAATAGTTAACAATGCCTTATGGAAAATAACATATATTATTCAATTTCTTTGGTTACTTTAGAACTCTAAATATTATTGTAGCCATCGACATTATATGGAAAGCATATATGAAACAATGTTGTTATAGGTTTTTTTTATTACTTTGCAACCATCACATCTATATGGAAACCATAAATGAAATAATATTTATTGCTTTGAAATGGTTTCTTTTATATATAAACTTTTAGCCAATAGGCTATATGCGTGAACTTTGGATAGAATTTTTGTCAGCCTTCCCACTTTTAGAGCTATTGGGTAGCAATCAACAACACATATATATTTGCATCTACCTCCACATACATATATATAGCTTTACATTTTATTTTCTACCTGCATCTTTGTCTATTGCATGCATTCGATGCATATATAGTAATCTATTGCTTTGAAATTTATTTCCATAGAAAAGTATGTGCTTCAAGTTTGTTGTGTATCATTTTCCTTTTCCTTTGTGCAGATATGTATGTATGTCAAATTAGATGTAGACAACATATAATACTCCCTATGTTTATTTTTTTTAGAAGATAGTTGTTATTTGTTTCCTCCTCAAAAGGGAATTCTTACAATAATAGGGTTTATATTAGCCCTAATAAGAAACATTGATATCACCATTCATCGCTGTGATGGCTAGTGTATCTTCTTGCTTAGGGGTTTTGTGAGAGCTTATCAGGCTCCATGAACCAATATGGTAGGATGGAGATCAGGTCTTCTTTTGTTTTGTTCCATTTTACTTTCCCTATGTGCAGATATGTATATTTCTAAAGTTAGCCACATACAAAATTAATCCTTATGTGCAACTATGTAGATATGTAAAATCAGACGCAAATGATTAACATTGCAATGCTATCCTATGCCAAGTGATGTTTATTTCCTTTCCTCCCATTGTGATTTCTATATTGAGAGCTCCACATACAACTATATATGTGTGTTTTCTACTTATAAACTTTGGCTCATAGTAACAAACCAATTCAAAACATTCACCACAAAACACAAACAATAAATGAAACAATAATGTTTTCAATAGTAAGACAAATGAAAAAATCCTCACAAAACACATGATATTAACTATTTTGCTACCATTCTCTAAAAATGGTAGCCATAAATGATACAATATAGCCTAAGATAGAGAATTTCAACCATCACTACAAAATGAAATCCATAAATGAAATGATATTGGTACCAATAGTCACCCAAATGGGAAAACCCACAAAGATAATTTTTTCCCCATATTTTCCACATTGTGACCAATATTCATCCCTATGAGCAAATATGTACGTATGTGAGCTAAGATATAAATAAAATTTATATACACTCCTTCCTATGTTTATTCTTTTCATAAGGTAGATGTTTCTTTTTTTTTCTATGTGTATGTACTTAAAATTCTCCACAGAAAATAATTGTTGCTTGTTATGAAATATCCCTATCTCGATTCATTGAGAATCATTGTGATGTCTAACAAAAGAACGGGTACATATGTTTCAATTGACAGTTGTAGTTTTTTTTTTGAGATCCACATCATGCATTTATTGAAATTGCTCTTGTCAATTGAAACATGTGGTGCCTACTCTTGTGTGAAGTAATTGTCTCAGGGTTAGGGTTTTCAAGTTCTTTTTGCATTCCATGAAAAAGGGGGAACATAATCTAAAACATACGTCAAATTACATGTAGCCACATATATTCAAAACCTCAAGAAACATAGCAAATGTTTGGGAAAGTTTTGATAAGGAATTATTGGGTCTCATTTTGTTCCTATATTTTCTATCAGAGCCGTCGGTGAGGAGGGTAAGCTTCTTTGAGGGTGCAAGTTCAATTACGCATTGTCTACCTTTTGTGAAAGTGGTTGGAGGTTATTTTGTTTTTTTTTCATGAGGCGATGGTTACAAAAGCAAAAGAAAAGTGTCATCTACAATAATTTTTTTCCTGCTCTTTGTAGCAAAGTTATCGAGAATAGTTGTGTTTGAAACATGTGGGAAGAGGTTCCTATCGAAAAAACCCTTTGCAATTTTGTTTCACTTGTGGTGTGCACAAACATTCACTATGTTTTCCACTACTTTAAAAGGTAGGTGTTACTTACAACCATCACCACTACATGGAAACCATGTAACCATTACTGCTAATTCCATTTTGTTGGCCCTCTCTATCAATGTGCCAAACACTTTTAATTTGAATAAAAAAACCATTCACCACCTTTTTCCCGACCACCACCTTATCCCCGACCATCAAAAGACTTGAAAACTAGGAAGGCTAATGAAAATCCCAACCAAAGTTCAATGTAGACTACCTTCCATCATCTTGTAGTCTATGTTGTTTGAAAACAACTAGCTACTTGCAAGTAACACCTATGATTTCAAACCTCAGAAAACAAAGCACTTGACTGTGATGAGGGTAGGCTTCTATTAAGGTTCAAGTGCAGTTAGCCATTGTGGAATTTATGTGAAGGTGGTTGGACGTTATTTTTTGTTATTTGCATGGGGAAATGGTTACAAAATCTTTTCAAAAGTGTTGGTTTGATAATTATTTTCCCATTTATTTCAAGCATGAATCTTCAATACAACACTTAAAAATATAGTTTATCATTCCAAGAATGTCACATAAAGTAAACATAGGGATCAATATGTATTAGGGGTGTTTCCATTTGCTATAACATACATACATATTTGTACATAGGGGAAATACATTGACCACCACTGTGAACATTGGTGGCATCAATATTCCATATCACTCAAAATATAGCTTATCATTCCAAAAATGTGTTAGTATGTATCAATCTTGTTTGCATCTACTATGACATACATCCAAACCTACACATTGCATTTTTCATCACTATGGTCAATGGTTGCATGAATGTTCCATATAACAGTTAAAATACAACTTATCATTACAAGAATGCCCCAACAAAATAAACATAGGGATCAATATGTATCAATGTACTTTGCATGTATGATGACATGCATACATATCTGTACATAAAATAAATCCATTTTCCATCACTCTGATCAATGGTTTCATCATGAAGACTTTTCTATTGCTTTACCAACCATCCTCCCATGCAAAACAAAACAAAACAAGTGATTTGTTATTTTTTCTGCTCATTGTCACTAACGTCAAAGTTAAATATTTGGTCCTCATATCCTTGTTTATTGTAATAGTGATTATCCCTTTTAGTTATCGCATGACCTTTTATTTCCCATCATCTACCTTTTTTCTATATGTAATTCCACATACATACAATTCCACACATTGTTTCTGTGTCTATATATATCCAAGGAACAAAGCCCTATAAATGCATCCAAGGCATACAATGCCTATCTGCCTACTTAGAAAGCAAAATCTGCACTAATAAATATGTATAATCAAGATCAGGCATACTTTGGTTGTGTTTGATTTTATATTTCCTATGTGCACATCTATGTGTTTCTAAAATTGGATGCAAACAACTTTCATATATTTGAAGACTACTTATGGATATTTATGTGTAACAACCTCTAATGGTCCATTGCCCAATATGGCAGAATGGAGAGTAGGCTTTCTTTTGTTCCATTTCATTTTATATTATTTTCTCTATGTGTAGACATGTATTTATGTTATTATGTCTTTTAGGGGTATGTACAGGATCATGATGGGCCAAAAAGTGGCAATATTATGGGTATTTGTAGGGTATGTGGCTGACGAATTTTTTTATCCAAAATTGATGAAACAAAAAAGGTTTTCAGAGGAGATTCTTAGCTTTCCACCAATATAAATTATGCTTTAATTTGAATTTAATAAATAATTATTTTTTATTTTCTATTAGAATTATGACTAAAGTCCTAATCGATAGGTTGATTTAAAAACATCTATAACTTTATAATGGTATCACATTTTTTGAATCCAACACATGTGTCACATTCCATGCTTCACATACTATAGAATTAAAAAAAGAAAAAATAAATTTCATGAAGTTTTGACCAAGTTAAGGTGGTCAGACATACGAGTTTTTATATTTTTTAAAACTTGTAATAAAAGAATCATGATCCTGCACATATCCTTAGTCTAAAAAAAGAGTTGTCTAAATGATAGACTATATATTAAGTGTAATAAGGAATATTTATTTCACCATTCATTAGAGTGGTGAATGATGTATGTTTTTTCTATGCATAGATCCACCTTTTCTTTTGCTAGATACTATAGGATACATACCAATAATTACAGTGCACTGTGAATCAAATAAGAGGATCATCTCCAACAATCGTGTTCATTTCCATCATCATGAAATGTTGGTATTCTTTATGGTAATTGTACTTCTTCTCTTTCCCTCTTCATTTCTATGCATATAAAATTTCTTCCATGTCTAAATTCACTTCCTTATTATTTTTTATATGCAAGCTATAATCATGGTATTGCATATTTTTCCCTTATAAATTATTGAACTATTTAAATTTCATAATTTAGATATTTGTTATAAATGAAACATGTTCACCTCAATAAAGTTCACATTTTCCTTGTATGTACCTATATTTGAGTCAAACCATTTTAGATTGCAACTACATTCAATTTATATACAAGGTGTATAGATCTCTAAAATGCTAAAGAGTTTTACAATCGTATGGTTGCATGGTGTATGGCATTCACCTACATTCTATCTGTATGTACAACGTAAGGCTATATATATTTTATTCAATCTCTTATTTCACAATTTCATGTCAATTTATTCAAAATGTATAGCGTTCATTTGAACTCAACCAATTTTCTCAGTTGCCCAAGCATTGCTTTTAGCATTGATCAAAGTGGTGGATAGTTAATGTTTTTACTCGGGGGTTTGGTGAGAGCCCATGAGGCTCCATGAGCCAATATGGTAAGGGTGGAGAGAATTCCTGCCTTTTTTTTGTTCATTCTATGATCCATTGCGTCCACAAGGTATGCCTACATTTTATTTAATTGTTGTGTTTTGTTACAGTTGCACTGCATATTATTTGTTATAAATTGTACAAGTCTTTAAATTTCTTGATTTATTTATTGTCTACCAATGGCATGTGTTTATTACAATAAAATTCACATTATCCTTTCATGTTTACAGAGTATACACAAGCCAAATAATCCTCCTTTGTGAATGTTTTAACACCATTAGATCCTGTATAAAGTTAGTAGGGGCCGAAACATTGTTTCACCATTGATCAAAGTGGTGGACAATTTATTTTTTTGCTCAGGGGTTTGGTGAGAGCACATGACGCTCCATGACCCAATATGGTAGGGTGGAGAGCAGGCCTTCTTCTCTTGTCTTTATAATGCATTCCACCATGTGCACAAGGTATGCCTATATTTTTCATCCCTTCTATTACAAGTGTGTTCCATATTATCTATTATAAATTATAGAACTCTTTATATCTCCCAATTTAGATATTGTCTACCAATGAGAGATGATCACTATAGTAAACTTCACATTTTGTTGTGATTCTTGCAAAGCATGCTCCAACCATAATGGGGATTTTGATGAAGTAATGTGTTATAAACGACCTTTCAGAATAATTCTAGTCACTCCAAAATCAATCACAATGGTAAAATAAACAATTAGATCCTCATAGACTCTATATTAACTGTAATAAGGAACATTGATTTCACCATTGACTAGAGTGATGGACAATGTATGTTCTTTCCTGAGGGTTTTGTGAGATCCCATGAGGCTCCATGACCTAATATGGTAGGGTGGAGAGTAGGCCTCATTTTTTTGTGTTTCATTTTATATTTCCTATGTGCAGATCTCTATGTTTCTGACATGAGATTTAGACAAGATTCATATGTTTCATAGGTTGTATATTAAGTGTAATATTAAAGATTTTTTAAGCATTGATTACATTGAGACAACAATCTCTATTTAAAATCTTGTTCCCAAAATTTTTACATGTAATCTTTTGAGATATATTCTAATCGCATGTAAAGTGAGATTCCAAAACAAAATGAACTATGGATGCAATTATCTCTTTATTGTTATGGTTGTCCATCGCTTATGCAAATATACTTGTTTGAAAATTGTATGTCCTATTGCAAATCAATAATATTATAAGCTTTTAGATAATTCTATTATACATTTGACATAACCTACATGTATTAGTACCTTTATATGTGGCGTACCATTTTAGTGTAAAGGTATCATAAAAGGGTTATTAATGATGCCATAAGGATTTTTAATTATTGTCACTTTATCTCTCTTGGTATGTATCAATTTTTTTTTAATGTGCTACAACATACATACATATCTGCACATAGGGGTAATGGATATAACAGGAAAAAATCAATGTTCCAACTAACACTTACAATATATACTGCCATTTTCTACTTGGAGATATGGACACACCCTCTGCTCTCTCTCAGATTAGATTCCTCCCATTTGTACTCCCCTCTTCCTATCGGCCCATCATTGCATATCACTACACGTAACTGCTAGTTTATACATTGTATAGATTCTAGATAGAAGTTACTACTTGTGTTTAGGCACCAATTTTTTAAATAACATATGAAACATCTAAATTAAAATTTAAAATATAACTTTGTACACGGAATATAAAAGAAGTATAATCTATAATGCTTTGCTAATGCATATAGAGGGAAAAGGCCAATGATATTTGCTAAGCCCTTCTTGGATATCATGGATGGAATGAAGCATCTTTGAGCTTAGAGAAATGACGTATAAATTTCCTGTAGGAAACTATTTCCATGTAGAGGGATTGTTGTCTGGTTTGGCCCCATTTTTTAGAGGAAAGAAATGTTATATTTAACAAGGTTGTGAAATGTCACCCGAGGTTTCTAATATGGTGTAAATTTTTTATTAAATCTCCAAAGAAGAAGGAATCTTCGACACAGTTGGACTGATCAATAATGGTAAACAAAATGGTGTAGAAATTGAGCAAAACTTAAAGGAAGTAGATGACAAAGGCCTTCCGATTTCACTCGTATTCCACTTATAAATTAGGTAAACATAAAGGAAAATGGAAAAGAAATTGTTTTGCGTGGTGTTAATAATAGCCTCGGTAGTGGGCACGTCAGCTATGGCAGAAGCAGACCCCCCTGAAGGTAATGGGTGTGATGTGTATGTTCAGTGCAGGAGTGATGCTCAGTATCAAGTATACAACTACCCTTAGTGAAGGAATTAATTATTCATTATAAGAAATCAAAATATCTATTATTTGAACAGAAAATTCAAATATCAGTCACATCTAGACACTTCATTTGGTGTTCTAAGAGGAATTTAGCTCAACATAATTTATTTACAAGCGTTCACATGAATAAACATTATTGTTTTAGATATTCTTCAGATTCAATAGATTGATCTAACTTATAGTTCCTTGAAATCATCAAATATACATGTTTTAGATTGGAATTTCTTGAGACCACTATAAAAACATTGATCTACTAAACTCTTTAAATTTTTTTTTATTTTTTTTGCATTATGTATGTATGTATGTATGTAATATGTATGTAATATGTATGTAATATGTATGTATAGATTTTTTTTCATATGTTTTGATGTATTTATCTAAATTTAAATATAAAAATTATGTGATTGTTTTACACTTATTTATGAACACATTAAAAACTTATGTTTTCAATTATATTTGTAGATGTAATCTGACATGCATTCTTATTGATGAGACTTATATGTTGTATCCACTTGATTACAAGGTAGAATATTCATATGGGTGACAATGATATTGTTGTGTTGGATGGATTTCACACTAGCTGGCTTACTCCAAGAGGAAGGAATGCCTAATGACTCACTATGCATTGAAGTTGAGAGTTGGAGGTGGGATTCTACAATGTTTCCTAGGAATTAGTTTTAAGAGTTATGGTTTTTATTATTCTAATTTTTACATGTACATCACTATCTTTAATATGGTTAATAAAATGTTGAGAAACAACACATTTAAGGGTTTAAGCCTATGAGTTTTGAGTTTGGTTAAATATTGAAGAGATTTAACTCTCTTGCATTGGATGAATCCATCTCACTCTTGCTATCATTTTCATTTTTCATATTGGTGCAAGATTGTAACTTTCTCTTTGAATTCATTGGAATTAAATATTTAATTGTTCGATTGTACAATCTCATTTTGGTGGCCCTTACCCTTCTATATTCCTAAGACACATCAACTTGATATTGGAAGATAGAGGAAATGAATGCATGATTTCCTTGTTGCATTTATATATTAGTTTACTATATTTGTTTGATCATTTTACTTATAGATATTTTTTAATATTGGCTTGTTCACTATAAGAGATAAGAGATCAATTGGCATAGCAACCCATCTATGTGAAAAAACCATTCTTATCTAATTTTCTTGTTGAGTTGATGTTTGTACTTAATGTAGTGGAATAGTGGAAGTTGTACTTTGATGGATCATATATCAAACACAAATGAAGGAAAGTAATCTCTTTATAACCCCATAACAAGATTTTATTCCCAAATTATATCGGCTATCCTTTCCATGCACCAACAAATTTTTTGAATATGAAGCTCTTATAATAGGATTGAGAATGGAAGCACAATGGAAAATCCTGAGATTAAGGGTCGATGAAGATTCAGAGCTAGTTGTAAATCTAGTCAATGATGATTATCAGACCAAAGATGATAAGCTCACAACTTAGAAGAAGATGGTAGAAAATGTCAAGAACTTCTTCATCAATATAGCACTTGATCAAATACCTCATGTTAGAAATGGGACAAATAATGCAATGGAAACCATTAGGTCTTTGTTAGACATGTCGAAAAACACTGTTTAGTGTGAATTCCTTGTAGAACAACTTCTCATATTTTTGAGATACCAAATCTTAATTTGTGTGTAAATCATTGGTCCTGATTCCCTGAGGTATCATGACATCTTCACCTACCTAATAAGAGGTTTCCTTGCATTTGACATCATTTCTAACCTTAAGAAAACCTTTTTCAAGAAAGCATCTTAGTTCATTATCCTAGTCGATACCTTGTATCATAGAAGTGTTGAGGGGACATTATTATGATGTCTCAACCAAGAGGAAGCCTTAACCATGTTAACATGAGTGAATGAAGGTATTTGTGGTTCACATTATAGGAAGCTATTGAATACATAGTATTACTTGCGAACAATGGAATGGGAGGCTCATCAATTTATGAAGAAGTGCATATGGTATGAATAGCATGGGGACCTTATCCATGCTCTAGCTCAAGAAATCCAATCGATTGTTACACATTGGCCTTTGTAATAGTAGGGACTCGATCTCATAAGAAATATTACCCCCACCTCATGAAATGGTTACAATATCAACATCACTACCACTGAGTACTTTCCAAAGTGGTTGGAAGTTATCTCTATGACATACATCATGGAGAAAAAACTCTTCAAATTCATCTTGAATTGCCTTATTTTTCATTACAATGTTCCATAAGCCCTTATCTCAAATAATAGGATACCTTTCAAAAATTACGCTGTAAGAGAGTTATACCAATGATTCAATATCCAACAAAGGTTCTCTACTACTTATTACTCCCAAGGTAATGGTCAAATTCATGTATTGAACAAAACCATTTTGAAAATCCTCAAGAAGATTATCAATGAAACTTGTTGTGACTAGCATGTGCAATTGAATCCCACCTTATCGGCCTATAGAACCAATATCCACACACCTATAGGTACAACTCACTTTTCCCTAGTATATGGAGCTAAATCCATCCTACCCATCAAATTCGAGCTCCCAACACTGAGAGTTTTACTACATCTAATTACTAATGAATAACATAGGGTGTCTCGATTGAACGAGCTAGATTTCTTGGATGAGCATTGTCTTGATGCATTGAATCATTTGTAGGCATACTAAAACTGACTCAAACAAAGATACTAAAAGATAATGAAGAGTTGGTGCTTCTAGGTGGGAAATCTTGTCCTTAAGTAGACTCAGAAGAACATAAAAGATAAGGATGGCAAATGGAAGTTTGAGCCTAATTTGTTAATACCATTTGTAATTACAACAAGCTATGTATCAGGAGCATATCAATTATCAATGCTTCAAGGGTAACCCGTGTAGGATCCCATCAATAGTTTGCATCTAAAAACATTTTATGCCTAGGATTGAAGGGTATAAAATCTAAGAAACTAAAAAAAAATGAAAATAGAAAAATTCCAAAAGAAAAGAAAAAGGATTGAAAAATGTGGTGACATAAATTGTATACCCTTGGAAATGGCACAATTTCACTTAATTTGGGGATAACTAGTAATAAATTGGACTTGATATCACCTTCATCTATTGTTTTGATGATTTTACACATCCACATTAGGTTTCTAAACCTTTTAAAGCTATATAAACCAAACCTTTCCTTAATTTAGTGTTGTAAAGTGTATTTATTTACACCTTCACAATAAATTTAGGAGGCTTGTAAACTAAGTAGACCTAATCTAGTGGTGTACTTTGTTTTACACATTCACATGGGATTTTGGGCCCTTTTGAGAAAAATAGACCCAATTTTTCCTCAATTTAAAGATGTAAAGTATACTTATTTACACTTTCATCAATAATGGAAGGATACATACTTGAAACCATTCTAAAATAATTGGTTTGGTTTGTGTCCCCTTGTATTCCATTATTTTCTTAGTGTCACTTTCCTACAAATCCTACTCTAACTCCACAATTCTACTCATAGAAGCATTAAGTTTAATTTCATACCTATTTATTTCTTTTTCAAAAGCATTAAACAATTGCATAAAATTATTTTTCAAACCTTGAATGTGCTTATCTTTCTCAAAAAAATCAACCATATGCTACTTACTTTGTTGATTCTATTGTTGGATTTGGTACTGCAACTGCTCAATGAGCCCATCTTTTTGCTCAATTTGCATTGTCAATTTTTCAATCTCTTGATCCCTTTTATTTAAAATTGCAACATGTGCCTTAATTTCTTCTTGTTGTTGGGTGATATTTTCTTCCTTACTCTATAACTAGGATTTTAATTTAGCAATTTTTATTTTCAATTTATATAATTCCTCCTCTTTCTGACCAAATTCTGCATCCCCTATGTCCATAGAGAAAGATGGATTGGGAATTTCCATGTGAGTATGGGGTACATTTTCCTTGGTATCAAGTACATTTTTAATTTTGTTAAGGGGAGAGTCCCCCCATAGGTTCATTTTCAATCTCCACAAAATGTGACAACTGTACTTTTTCCTCTTCCTGCTCCTTTGGAGATGACATTCTCTTCTCCTCATCCTTGGGGAATTGATCAATTTGGTTTTCTATTTCACTTATTTCCTAACTACCAAGTTGACTTTCAATTTCCACTATTCTTCTTTGAGTCCTAGCCTTTTTCATTTTGGAAGTACTTCTTGTGTCATAGGGTCTGGTTCCATTGGACTCTATAAACAACCTCTTACTTCTTTGTAGAGGAGGGGTTGTTTGAAAATTGAATTTAGTCTACTTCTTCCTCTTGCAAGGAGCCTCTTCTTCTCCAGAGTGCACAATTTCCACATCCCTTGACTTTATTGGGGTTTCTAACACATTCGACAAAATTTTTGGTGCATCATCGCTAGGAGCCGTTGAGGTATGTTGGGATTCAAGAACACCTAAGGCCTCAGAGGAGGGTTCCTCTAAAGATCATTTTTTTTTGTTTAGAGGACTTGCCCTCTTCAATTTCTCTTTTAGACTCCACTTTTTCAAATTTTCCTAGAAACCTTTTCTACTTTTGTTTTGGAATTTTGCGAAAAGATACTTGCATATCAAATGTATAAGGTCATGGTGTTTGAGGGGCCCTATCCCAACTTTATATTTTTCCATCATGGAGATAACTAAATGACACAAAAAGGCTAGTATATTAACTCTAAGAGAAGTTTCCTAAATGCCATGGCACAAATGAATTAGTAGACAAAAAGGGGGTCCCACTATCATAGTTATTTGTCCTTCACAAGTGAAATATTGTACTATCTAGGCTACGACAGTTCTCTAGGGTTCTAGAATAGACATTCTATGGAAGCCTTTGTTGTATCCCTTGGTACTTATGGTGATTATAGGTTTAGGCTCCTCCTCCCTATGAAATAATTCTACCAATTTTTGATAGAAAATATTGGTAGTTTCATTCAAATCAATTCCTCTATTTTCAAGACCAGAAAGATGAGCAATAATTTTTGGACTTACCTAGAAATCCTTGCCATGCACCATAGACTATTCATCTACAAAATTCTCTATGAATTATTTTACTAGCTACTCTGTATATCCCTCAAAAAAATTCATGAATTCTAGGTACCTAAATTTTTGAAATAGGCCTACAACATTACTCAATGCCAATAATTGAGCTGTTGAGGTTGGTTCATACTTTTTCTTGGCTCCTCCCATTTTTCCTTCCCCTATCACTCTGCCAAATTCTGTGGAACTCTATAATATTTTCCTTGTTTTAATTAACTAAATTACAGATGAAAAGGGACATAATTTTGATATAACCAAAGGAAGAGGAATTAATCACCTTACTTGAGCCCTTACTGAGCAATCATGTCAATTTTTTATGGTAAATTACACAATGACTGTTGTACTTTTAGCAATCGTGTGATGGCACAATTTTCAAAATTGAGAGGGAATGGTTCATGCAAATTAATTCAACTCTATTCAAAATAATTACTAACTTTACATAAATAAATTCATACACACCTAATTTATTTTCATTAAATTTAACATCACTCACCTTTGCTAACATAATTGAATAGTTACATGATTTAGCGAGGGTGGTGGAAAATAATTATGACATGGATGGGATGGTTTAAATAATGGAAATAATTATCATGGAAAAAAGGTTGTCACAATAATTTCATTGATTATGGAAAGATTTGATATGATATGGTGAAATGGAAATTAGGGAGTGGATCTAGAGGAAGTAGAAAATTAAATGATGGGCATGCACAACATTTAGGAAAAATCAAAATACTGTAAAAGGAAAGAGTTTACAAAAATTTGGGGCATTGCTAAAAACTGTATCTAGGATGGAAAGATAAAAAATTCTAGAGCATCGTGGAGAGATGTCATAAAAAAAAGCAACAAGATTTAAAATTCTAGAGCATCGTCAAAAGATGCAGCTAGAGTAGTGGCCAAAAATTTCTAGAGCATCTTTGAAAGATGTAGTTAGAGCATAAACCAAATTTTTTTGGAGCAATTAAACAAGTTCTAGAGCATCACTAAAAGATGTCGCTGGAAGGAAGAAACACCAAAATTCTATAGCATCGTTGTAAGCCGTAGCTAGAAGAAGAAAGAAGAATGTGACATTTTTAGCCTTTGTCTTCCCAAAGCATAGTTGAGTGAAGCATCAAAATGAAAGATTAGAATGAGGAATGAAACAAGTTATTTGTACAAGTTTTGGAGCATAGTCACAACAAGTTCGAAAGCATCACAACAATCGAGCGAAAAATTTCTAGAGCATTGCAACAAGGTGCGCCATAATTTGTGCTTACAAAAAATGAAGTCCTGCTAAATATAGAAAAAAATTAGCTAAATCCAAATGATAAAGTTGATGAAGAAATTGAAATAAATTTTATGAAATAAAGTAAATTGACACTTTTTTTCTTTCTCTTTTTTTTTGGCATTTATTATGGGAAAAACTATATTGACTCTGCCATAGCAGAGTCAATGCACTAGATTTCTCCCTACATTTCTAATATTTTTGTAAATTTTTCTCTATTAATAGACTTATGGTAGACATGTAATCAAATTCCATTAACTAGTAGAGTTTATGCATCACCATCAATGGGTTTTTAGTTGAACCGAACCATTGGTAAGTACCTTAGAAATTTCATTTGGTCTAAGCCAATGCGTTCTAAGTTTTCCTTGGTGATCCTTGTATCTAGAATCAAACAATAATCTCTAATCCCCATTATGGGATCCTTTATCCTTGATATGTTTATCATTTCAGACCTTGTGTTGTTGGACTAGCTCAGTTTGATGGACGACATCCAAATGGAGTTTATCCAATTCACTAACTGGTAAAACACTCTCAATCTGGGCTTGTTTAAGATCTATACCCAACTCCATGGCTTCCCTAATGGTTTGGAGTTCAAATTAAATGGGAAAGAGAGGTTTCTTCCCAAAAACTAACTCATATGGACTATTACCAGTAGTTGATTTCCAGGTGGTGTTATAAGCCCAGACGACTTCAAGTAGTTTTCGAGCCTAGTCTTTTCTTCCTGATGAAACTATTTTTGTTAAAATGTTTTCCAATTCACTATTAGTGGCTTCAATATTTCCTTTCACCTGAGGATGGTAGGGTGAGAACTTCTTGTGACTCACTTATAAATGATCTATGAAGGCTAATAGAACTTTAGACATAAATTGAGGGACCTAATATGTAACCATTTTCCTAGGAGCTTCAAATCTATGGAAGATTCTATTGTAAAGGAAATCAGCTACTTGTTACTCCCTACCAATGTGTAGGGCTTGAACTTCTTCCCACTTAGTTAGGTAGTCATTATAAACCAAAATGTACATTTTTCCTTGTGAAGGAGGGTCTATAGGGCCGATAAAATCCAATCTCCATTTTTCAAATGGTTCAAGGACTACCTAAGGCTAGAGGGGAATTTCATTAGATGTAGTTGGTTTTCCTACCCTTTGACATTAATCAAATCTACAAACATATTTCTTGATGTCCTTATGCATAGAAGGCCAATAGTATCCTACTCCCAAAATTTTGTGAGTTTTCCATTTAGCAGAATAATGCCATCTATAAGGATCATCATGACAGGATCTAAGGATACTATAGATCTCATCTACCCTAGCACAACATCTTAGAACCATATTAGGTCCACATCAAAATAGGATCCCATTAATCCATTTGAAAGGGGCACTTTCTCTAACAAGGCATTTCTTTTGTTTTGATGAAAAATGAGGTGGTACTTTTGTAGTGGCCAAGTAGCTTGCAATAATCCAAGGAATTTTAGTAGAGATGGTGAATAGATTTTCATCTAGCAATTCATCGTGTACCAGAGCATAATCACCATCATGTTTAATCTAGGATAAGAAATCTACAACTACATTGGAATTCTGGGTATGTGCAAGATCATCATGGAAAGAACAGGCCCTTAAGTGGCAAAAAATTTAGAAAAATCAGAGTTAGGCAACTTGACTTAAAAATTTGAATAAGTTATCTCTATTATTTCAAAAATATGTAAGAATAGAATTTTTAGAAAATTGAATTTAGTTTCTTAACTACTAGGTTTGTTTTAAAAAAAAGATCTATTTGGTGAAAATTTGAAATTTCAATGTAATGGTACTTAAAATTTCAAGGAAAAAATAAGAAGTAGGTGTTTATTTGACCACCCTAACCACAATAAAATGATAATATTTTTTTATAATATTTTAGATATAAATAGAGGACTCATGCCCTGATGTGATGCATATTTTTTGGTAATTTTTTCCAAGTAAATAATTAATTATGAATTTTTTATTACAATTTTTTTTAAAATATAAAAACTTGTATGCCTGACCACCTCAACTAGGTCAAAACTTCATGAAATTCAATTTTTTATTTTTTTAATCCTATAGTATGTGAAGCATAGAATGTTACACATGTTTTGGATTAAAAAAATGTGATACTTCTTGAAAGCTATAGATTTTTTTCAATCAACCTATCAATTATGACTTTAGTCATAATTTGAATATAAAATGAATAATAATTACTTATTGAATTCAAAGTAAAGCATAATTTATATCGGTGGAAAGCTGAGAGTCTCCTTTAAAAACCCCTTTTGTTTCATCAATTTTAGGTAAAAAAATAGTCATCAGCCACATACGCATCATATTGCCACTTTTTGGCCCATCATGATCCTACACATACCCTTCCCTAGTTTTTCAATAATTGTTATGTTGAATTCCTTGAGAAAAAGCAACCACCTAATTATCCTTGCATTTACTATAGGTTTAATCATAAATTACTTGATGGCTAAGTGATCTATGTGCACTATATCCTATGATATAATGTCAAAATTTCTTAGTTACATGAACTAGAACCAAGAATTCTTTCTTTGTGGTGGTATAGTTCCTTTCTGTTGGAGCTAAATTCTTGCTAATGAAATATATGGCATATTTTACACCATTCTCATCTTCTTGTCCTAAAACCACTCCAATGGCATCATTAGATGCATCAACATAGATATGGAGTGGAAGGTTCCAATTAGGTCCATGAAGGACAAGAGTAGAGATGAGTTTCTCCTTTATGATTTCAATTGATGACTGACACTCAGGTGTCTAAATGAACTCTACATTCTTCTAAAGAAGGGAAAACATCTCTACATTCTTCTAAAGAAGGGAAAACATAGGGACTATGATTTTTCTGAAATTTAATATGAATCTTCAATAGTATCTAGCATTCCCTAAGAAACTTCTAACATTAGTCTATTTTTTTTGGCTCTTGAGTTGTATTACTTTGATTTTCTTAGGATCGGCCTTAAACCATTTAGTTGAAATGTGGTTTCCCAACATAGTTCCTTGGCCTACCATTATCAGAAATTTCTCGTGTCTTAGGGACAAATGATGATCCTCACATCGCTTCAACACCTTATCTATATTTTTGAGGGACTCATCAAGGGTTGAACCATATACAGTGAAGTTGTCTATATAAACTTCCACACACTCATTCACCATCTCAACAAATATAGCTAGGATAGCTCTTTGGAACGTTGTAGGAGCATTACATAGCCCAAAAGGAATAACCTGATATGAAAATGTCCCCCAAGGGTAGGTAAAGGTCATCCTATCTTGGTTTTCTGCTACTACTTGTATCTAGTTGTAACCATTGAATCCATCCAAAAATGAAAAATATTTCCTCCTAGCCGAGTTATCCAGCACTTGGTCTACAAATGGTAGAGGTACAAATAATCTCCATGTCTTGCTTTGTTAAGTTCCCTATAGTCTAAAAACACTTTCCACTTTTTTTTCTTCATTGGAACCACAACCAAAGGTGACACCCATTTTCTATTAGAAATCGGATAAATAAACCCCACTTGTAGGAGTTTCTCAATTTCATTTTTAACAATGTCTTTATGAGTAGGATTGAGTCTCCATTGTGGTTGGTGAATAGTTTGAACATGCTTAGTATATATATGATGAGTACACAAAATTTGGTGTATTCCTCTCATATATGTATATTCCCAAGCGAAATCTTTAGATCTTTTCATTAGGGTGTCAAACAATTTGTGTTCTTCTAGCTCAGTCAACCAACTGTTAATGTTCAAAGTTTCTCCTAGAAGCAATGTAATGGTTTTAACACCTGGATGGTTGGATGTGATAGTATACATGCTCTTTATCAAGGTGTTAAGAGGAAATCTATGAGGGATGGTTTTATGAAGCCTAGCAATGTCTGTAAAGAAATGGTGCATTTTTGGAACTAAGTTTGTCAAAGGACAAGGAAATCCCATGAAACTGTAATTATCAAATTTTGTGTGATCTATGTTGATTTGGTGTCCTAGGATCTCTTCTTTGTCTGTCATCTCCTCAACACTTGAATCCATAGTAGGACTTTCCATGTTGTTTTCCAATTCATCCTCTAATTCTTCACAAAGCTCCTTGATGACTACCATGGCTAGTAAAGCCAAATTTTCTTGTCTATTGGGACTTTCTAGTTCATCAACCCATACTTTATTATGTTCGGTAGGCTTGGTAGGAGGATACAAAAACAAATGTTTGCTATTAGGTCCATGTGAAATGGTCATTTCTCTGTCTCTATAGTCAATTTTGGCTGCAATAGTAGCTAGCCATAGTCATCCAAGAATTTTTGAATAACTTTTTCTAGGTGTAAGGGACTCAATTATTTGAAAATATATCAAATATTCCCATCCATCCAAGTGAACAAGAACATTTTGAATGACACCCTTGGGAATATCTATGGATTAATTTTCCATTTGTAAGACTGTAGTTGTGGGACGTAAATCAATAAGTTCCAACTTATCCAATACATTAATAGTCATTACATTTATGGATGATCCAAGGTCCTCCAAAGCATTAGGTATTGCTAACCTCATTAACTATCACTATTATAAGTGGACTACCTAGATAGTCATATTTTAGAGCAGTGGTCATCCTAGACAACAAGTTGGCTAGATAAGTTCCATTTATGTGGATAGTATTTATTCATTTTTGTTTCCTCCCTCAAGTTTTGATACAATTTTTTTTTATCAATTGGTTTAACTTAGGAATCTCCTTATTCAATTGTAGCAAATAGACTTCAATTTGTAAATGTTTAATTTCTTATATCAATGCAATTTCAATAGATGTGGTCATTTTTAGAGTATATTTCATGGTGATTGGTTTTAGATGCTCCAGAAAAGGTGCTTTATTTTTTTCCTTAGGAGTTGAATCCTTCAAAAGTTCAGTTGGAAACTAAAACCCTTCTCCTAAGGTAGGTCGAAAGCTCCAACTATAGATGGAAGGTCAAGCTTGTTTTGAGTAGCTTTCGAGGCTTGTTCTACAGATGTGGACATTGTTGTAGTTGTCTCAATAGACATCTTAATAGGTTCATCTATAATTTCTTCAATAGTTGGCTGTGAAAGTTTTTTTCCAAACCTCAATTGTAAGTTTCCACAATGTATCACATTAAGTCAAATGACATTGTCTTGTTCGGTGGAATAAACTAGAGTATTCCACTGATCGTTCTTTGGATTGGGGATAGGTTGTACCGAAAGTTGTGGTTGGTTAACTTATTTGTTTTGTTGATTATTCTAGGGAGGTGGTAAATGATTTTGTTGTTGAGTAGGCATCCTTCTTAGACTAGTATAAAACTAATGTTGAGGTTGATTCCTTTAAGGAAAATGAATCGGAAGGTACCACTACTATTGAGGTTGGTTAGGCCATTGAGGATTGCCCCAAGATTTATTTTCCCATTCAAGTGGTCCCCAAGGATAAATTCCCCAATTAGGTGGTACTATAGGTAGTCCCTAAGGTCAAGGTGCTTCCCATTGATTATTGTTCTAGTTGGGTTGAGGTCTCTAGTTAGGGTTTCAATTTTGGCCATTGGAAAAATTCCCTCTAGTTCTTTGATTTACAACATTGAATTCTTCCTCAATTGGGGGTATTCTTTTCTTAGAATTCTTGATGGAATTTAGAAGCTCACACTGATCAATGGGGTGATCTTTCTAATAAACTTGACAAATTTCAATTCTGTCAACTTTTTCCAAAGGGAATTCCCTTAGAAAATGTTTGTTTCAGCACCTAGGGTAGTAAATTGACACAGTCTTAGGATTTCACATTTTAGCCAATGTGCCATCTAACGTAGTGTTTAGTTGAACAAGAATGCCAGTCTTGAAGTTGGCTATCTCTTCATGTTATTTTCCTATTTCATTGCAACCTTTAATGAGGGTGGAATTTTAGATACGTCCTCGAGTATGAGAGAAATTCTAGCACAATTCAATAATATTTTCAAGCCCTAGTTAGGACACATCTTCTTTTCCTATTAAATCCAAGCTCCTTAAAGCTTCATCATCGAGACCTTTAAGGAACAGGGTGTTCAAAATATTAAGACTTATGAATTCTCCACCACATTGTTTACATAATAATATAAACCTATCTAGGTAATCATCTAGACTTTCATCCTCATTTTTCCTTATTTTGAACAGTTCTTCTTTCCTATCACTAATCCTATAGTAACTTTCGTATTTCTCCAAAAAGGAAGACTCCATTTAATCTTAGGAGTTAATCGACTGAGAAGCTAATCCCATAAACTAGAACATGGTTGTCTTTTAGAGTGGAGGGGAAAAGATTTAGTTTTTGATTATCACTCTTGTAGTCATGTGTTAGAAACAAGAATTTAAACTCAAATAGAAACTGGTTAGGGTCCTTAGTAGACAAACCTTGAAAGGTTGGAAAGAAGGCTGCTGAGATATTCTTCATCATCATATCATAATCTACATCAATATCAATAGGATAAGTGAATGTGCATGGTGGTGGAGGGTTATTATTGTTGGTGGAATTTCTACAGTCACCCATGATGTTGAAGGGAATGTGATCCTATTGAAAAATTCACTTAGTTAGGCGAGGTTCAGGAGTTTGCAAAGGAATACGCTCCTCTACAACTAGGTGTTCTCTTTCTAGGGTATGTGGGAAGGTCTTAGGTTGAACCTGCTCGGGAAAGTCCTTAGTAAGTTCCCAATCTAAGTTTGCTTCCTCCCTACCTGTGATTGATATATTGATTAGAGGGGTTTTTGGTATGAATCTTCTATGGGGACCTCATTTCTGGACCATGCAGAAAAAGAAGCCAAAGGACTATTTTTGTTCCTAAAAGAGGTATTAAAGGTATCTCCTACTAACACTAGAAAAATAAGGTTCCTGACAATGGTGCAAAAAATTGATAGGTTGTCCTTAGGTCTTAATAGTTTAGTTGATAAATACATTAATATATCAAACAAATAGTGTTTGAAGGCTATATGCAATAGAAGACATCTTGAATATCTCTCTTGGGTTTCCTAGATGTTGGACAACTGAAATAAAACTCTAAACTAAGAAGCCACTAAACTTAGAAAGTAGGAAATCATCTATCTAGAAAGCTTGAAATAACTAAACTAGAAAGCATAAAACTATGAATCTAAAAAGCATAACAACTAAACTAGAAAGCATAGAAATTATTAAACTAAGAAATGCATAAATTGATAAAGAAGTAACGCGTGTAAAGAAACTAGGGAACATTGATCTAATGAAAAGATAACAATCTAAACATCTGGCAGAAAATGATTTAACAATTTGAAACAACTGAAAGAAGGTGCTCCTAAACTTTGGACACTAAACTCTTGAAAAGACTATAGACTCAGCTACAACCTACAGGATTAGTCTTAAAAGAATTACACATATGAAAATAAATTTCAATTCCAATTGTTATCTACTAAATCAAACTCTAGATTTAAAAGTAAAATACTTATCTATCTAATCTACAACCCCTCAAGTGGCCATCTCTTGGGTGTTCCTATGCCTAGCTCAGATCACGTACACTAGTAACTCCAAATTACTTCATTCAAATAACTCCATTCACATTATTTAGTAACTCAAAAAGTGGCAGGAAAAAACCATTTAATTCATGTGAAAAGTGTAACTTAGAAAACATAGTGACAACATAACGATATTCTTTTTTATATTATTATTTTCAATAGTTACATATTTATATGAGAGCAACTAACAAAATCCTACTTTTATATTGGTAAATTCTTCAACTAACTTTCAACAACTAACAAAATTTAAATCCCATAGCATGACATATTAAAGAGGCTCAACATGATCCATAAAGTGTTTCGAACTAAAAATAACATAAACTATAAAAACTTGGTCCATTATGTATGCTCCTAAAGTTCTAGCACCCATTCACCTATCTTTAATGGTGTTAAAATTTGTGCTAAACCTCTTTGACTGGGATGGTAATTGATTGTGGGAGTGACCTATGGAATGATAAAAAAAACCATTAAGCCAACACAAATTAGCTTATTTCAACTAATTTCAAGAAATAAATATTGTATGTTTATTCACAAAAAGAAGGAAATTACTTATCCTAAAGAAAATTAATCAGTAGGGTAAAGTTAGTTAAAATGTGTAAGGCTAAGTATTTAGTCCATTATATTGATTAGATTATTTTTAACTCATCAAAGATGATAACTTTTGAATGCAACTTTGCAACTTTGTAACTTTTCACTTCAAATGATCTTAAAGTCTTCAACCTAAATCTACAATCACAATCATTCAAGAGGAGAAAAACTTATTGATTGATAGTGAATGGGGGTTTTCCTTGTTCAAACCCCTTGTTGGTAATTAAAATTTGAAATGAAATAGAAATGATGAGGAGAAATGATGAATGAACAACATGCAATGCTACAACTCACCAAACCCTTGTTATAAAGTCTACAAACTTATATGAAATGTCTAGTTTGAATGTGGATCTTGAATCAAAGAGATGCTTGATAGATATGAACATGAATTGCTTGCTTGAATCAAAACCCTACATAAAAAATGCTAGCACAAAAACAAACATGATGCAATAATATCTTTCATATGATGCTTGAATCTTGATGATGGCTCCAAATGGCTAATGATTTTTTCTTGAATGCTCTTGAATACTCAAATGCTTAGATTGCTTGTTAGATTGATAGGTGAAAATATGAGAGAAGGAACCTTGTATTTATACTTACACATGATGCTTAATATCTTGATATTACACTACACCAAGTTGTCATATGAATTCAATAATTAAACGAAGCTAAATTCTTTTAGAATTTGAAATTGAATCTTGAAAGTACCTTAAGGGGGACTAAGACGTGTTAGGTAGTGTCTTAGTGTCGAGGGATGAAACTTAGGTGCAAACTCCAATAAGGGACCTATTTGGGTGCATTCAAAATTAGGGTCCCAAGAGCTTTGAG
This sequence comes from Sequoia sempervirens, assembly GCA_007258455.2. NCBI lineage: Eukaryota > Viridiplantae > Streptophyta > Pinopsida > Cupressales > Cupressaceae > Sequoia > Sequoia sempervirens. The sequence goes on from VDFB02094221.1 coordinate 111,338, forward strand.
GAACAAAGGTGCCCGAGGGGGCATTTTATTCCTAACCCAAAAATCAAGGACACACAACCAAAATAATTAAATTAAGCATTTATCTATTGATGTTTGTTGGTACTAGCTAGAAAAAGATATAATTCATTGCACTTGTGGATGTGAAATAATATTAATTAAGACATAAATAGGGGTAAATAAAGTAAGGTAGGCCCAAAAAAGTGTGAAAATGCAAGGCTATGCATTTTACTACACTACATTGAGCATATCTTTAAAAATTTGTCCCATAGCCTAGCCTAATGGGACTCATACAACACTTTTGGTGTATGAGTCCCATGTGGTTTAAATATAAATTGAATTCAAATTCTTGGTGTTATTTTATTATCTTAGATTTGATGTCAGATTGTAGTGTTTTAATTTCAAAAAAATTGGCATAAACAAGGATAAATACAAGGTTATTTCACCCATTTTTCATCTAACATCCTTATATTTAAAGTATTCATGCATTATAGAAATTAAAAGTATACAAGAGTTTACAAGAGCATTCAATAGATTTCAAGAGTTGATTATTAAGAATTTTAGAGCATTATTCAAGTATCAAGCATCATGCCAAATTCATCATGCATCATCTATTGGTTTGATCTAACATTTGTTATGTAGGATTTCATGATTCAAGCAAGCATTCAATTCATAAATATCATTCAAGGAAGATTCAAGATCTACATCCATTGAATCCATTTCATATATGTTTGCAACACTTTATTCCTAGGGTTTGGTGAGTTACAACAAATCATTTTGTTCATTCATCATTCCTTCTTTTCATTACATTTCATTTCAAGTTTTGATTAGAAAAAAAGGGTTTGACCAAGGAAATCCCCTTCAACTAAAAAAACAACATTTTTCCCTCTCTTTAGTGTGTGATTTGTAGATCTAGGTTGAAGATCCTCTAAGGAGCAAGATTTTGGAAAAGCTGTTAAGGTTACAAAATTGTCAAAGTTGTCACCTTGTTTACATGATTACTAGAAGACACCTACAGAGCAGAATTCAACATTCCAAATATAGATATCAGGTTGAGAAGATAGAGTAGATAATGAAGAGAAAAATGAGATATTGATCCTCCTAAAAGGCCTAGTAGGATTGATATTCCACTTTTGGGATATGAGTCATAGTATAGTGAAGTTTATAGTTTTCAAGAATTCTGAAATTCTCACTGCTAGATTTCTATTCTTGCCAAGAAACCCTAATCTAGGAATAAATTTCAAATCCTGACATATGAGTCCTAGTTTGCATTAAAATCAACATCTTTAACATTTTAGGTCTCCATTCAAACTTATATAGGTTTCCAAGTCACCCTATGTGCTTTTCCAACTAACTGTTCTAATTTCCATTCATTTTTTGTTTATTTATTCAACTCTTAACATCATTAGGTTTGATTATTAGGTTTTGCATGTTGCTTGTCTTTCCAAGCCCTAGCTTAGTGGTGAAACCCTCTTGAATCCTTCATCACACCCTAAAATACCTTATTGCAAAAAAAAATTCCCCCTTGTTGGCTTCAAATTGAGATCTCTAAGGTTTCCTTGAGTGTAACAATAGTGAAATAGGAACCCCTCATTGTGCTTTATCTCCTAAAAGGTGAAGAACCCTATTTCCATTGTTACATGTTTGGTGAACCCCACATGAAAACCTCTTTTTTGATTGGAAGTGCAACATTTTCCAAGATCTTGCTTACATTAACTTTGCATTAGACTTTTTCATTAGTTAATTTGCATCTAGGGAACCTTTTTAATTCTTGAAATAGTGAAAGTGCATATAGGCTGAATTTTTGCATCATGCATCATTGAATTTTATTGGAAATCTACAATTACACTTAGCCTATACATCATACAAACTAGAAAGCATAAATTTCACATAGGATTTCTAAAATTTGTGCAAAAAACCTAATCTCGAACTCATATACCCCTTTTTTTTATTTAGTCCCATTATAGATGATTTTTCCTAATTTATAGGTATTATGTGGTGACTATTATTTAGTATTTAAACCCATAAAAACCTTTTTTATGGGTGAAGCCACAATAGTGGTTTACAATTGAAGTGAGGAAGGAAAACTCACAGAAAAGGAATGCATGGAAAAAAAATGATTTTAGGGGTTCGTACGAACCTGTTGGTTCAACCGAACCAATTAGGGGTTCGCTAGAACCTAGGTTTGAGCAAACCCTCCTAATAATTTTTGGCCAAAAAAGACATCAACACCCTTTATAGAAGGGGGGTTCGCTCAAACCCCTAGGGGTTCGTTCGAACCCCCTTTATTCCTCATCCCCTCCCCAAGACTAAAAAAAACTTGAATTTTTGTACTTCAGAGCTCGAGTTGAGGATGAAAATGGAGGAATCTTCACAAACCCAACTTGAATTGGGTAGTCCTTAGAACAAGCTATCCAACGAATATAATTTTAATATGTTTTGGTTTTATTATGTATTTGTTTTTTTAGTTTTATTAAACATAGGTTTTTCATCGAAAATAAAGGTCTCTATTCTACACATGTGGAAAAATAGCAAATTATCAAAAAAAATTGAAAAATATGAGTGCACTAGATATTGAAGTCCTTGATCCAACAAAAAAAAATTGAATTTTAATATATACAAAAAAAATTATGCATTATACGGTCGTGCTATGTCTGAATTGTAATTGGTTTGACTTCGGAAGTTGATTAAAGAAAAAATATTCAATAAAAAACTTGTCTAACCAAGTGGAAGCACTAGATATCAGAGTTACAAATCTAAATTTGAAAGAATTAGAATTTTATCCTTCATGGAAAAAAAATTATACGTTATACGATGTGTGTCACTTTTTAAAATGTTGTTTATTGAAAAAACCAATTTTCATGGGAGATGGAAAAATGCAATCTAATTCCAAAATTTTGAAAAAAATATTTTTAGAATCTACAGACAAAATGTGATGAGACTCTAGTTTTCATCATCTTAAAATTCTTCATGGTTTAGCCGCTATAGGTGCCCGAATGTGAAGATTTAGTTTAAAAAAAATATTTCAGTGTCCAGTTTGGCCAAAAATTGTAAACTACTATTGTGGGATCACCCTTATTCTATTTTTGTAATTCTATTTGATGTTGTTAGTTATTTGTTTCAGTTTGCAGAGTTTCTATTTTCTTCAATTCATTGCATCTAGCCTAAATCAGTTCATTTCATGCATTACTTAAATTCATAATTACATTTAGAGTATTTCATTTTGTATTGTTTCATATTTTAATTAGTAAATCACCCTGTTTAAAGTCTGAAACTTACATTCATGCTTCATTTTAGGTCCTTGCATTACCCTTTACCCTCTTTCCATCTTGGGTTTGTAAACTAAGTTTGTGAAATCTTGTATGAGCTTCACAAATTGGTGTCTTATTAGAAATAATATTGTGAGAAGTAGTTCAAGACTCATGTCATCATATGATATCTCACTCATCATGGATCTTGGGTTTCCTAGCTCTCTTTCTAATAGTGTTGATAATCAACCCTCTATGGCTCATAGTTTGCATGCTTCATTTCCCATGAATTCATCTCCCATAACTAATGTGCTTAATGTTATAAACACTATCCCTACATTCCCTTGTTCTATTCTAGCATTTGGGTGCACTCAAGGCCAAGGTGGAACTTCCATCCCTACATACACTAGTACTCAACCTACCATAACAATTCAACCTACTAGCAGTGTCAACACTTCCTTAGGCATTTCCATTGGGAAGTCCTCTAGCTCTATACCCTTGACTACAATATCCCCTCAAATCTCCTCCATACTAAGTTTATAATTCACTTGTCCTTTGCATACATACACCACTCGACCTTATACCCCTCCACCATACAACAACAATGACACTATCATTAACACGATTTTACAAAGAATGGAATCCCTCCAAGAGCAAGTCACAACCATAAATAAAAACAATAACGGCAACCCTTTGCTATACATCAAAACCAATCCCTTATCCTTGGAGATATTGAGAGAAGAAATGTCACAAGTTTTAGAAGTTCCTTGATTTGAGAAATATGGTGGAAAAGGATATCCTATTAACAATATTTTGGATTTTACTACTCTATGTAGTGATTTCATCTTTTAGGACAAACTTCTAGCTAAATTATTCCCTGTAGCCATGAAAGATACTTCCTTAGAATGGTTTTCCTCATTATTGGGGTATGTGCAGGATCAGGATGGGCCAAAAAGTGGCAATATGATGGGTATGTGGCTCATGACTTTTTTTTACCCAAAATTGATGAAACGAAAATGGTTTTTAAAGGAGATTCTCATACTTCCACCAATATAAATTATGCTTTACTTTGAATTTAATAAGTAATTATTATTCATTTTCTATTCAAATTACAACTAAAGTCTTGATTATAGACTAATTCAAAAACATTTATAGCTTTCAAATGGTATCACATTTTTTTAATCCAAAATATGCATCACATTCTATGATTTGCATACTATAGGATTAAGAAAAAGAAAAATTAAATTTCATGAAGTTTTGACCAAGGTGATCAGGCATATGAGTTTTTTATATTTTTTAAAACTTGTAATAAAAAATTCATAATTAATTATTTACTTGGAAAAAATTATAAAAAAATATGCATCACATTGGGTCATGAGTCCTCTACTTATATCTAAAATATTATAAAAATAATATTATCATTTTATTGTGGTTAGGGTGGTCAGACAGACACCTACTTCTTATTTTTTCCCTGAAATATAAGTACTTCTGCATTGAAATTTCAAAATTTCACCAAATAGATTTCTTTTTTTTAAACAAACCTAGTGGTTTAGAAACTACATTCAATTGGATACATATTCTATTCTTACATATTTCTAAAATAATAAAGATAAATTATTCAAATAGTTACATCAAGTTGTCTAACTCTGATTTTTCAATTTTTTTTGCCACTTAAGGGCCTGTTTTTTCCATGATGATCCTGCACATACCCATTGAATAACTCATTTAATTCATTCAATGAACTTTTTGAGGCCTTTATTAACCATTTACAAGTGCACATGACCCCTAAGATGACCTTGGATGATTTAATGAGAAGTAAGCAAAAAGATGATGAAAAGGTTACAAACCTCATTTCACATTACCAATCGCTTTATTCCCAAATTGATGTGTAAATACCCCATCCTCACCTTCAAAGAATGTTCATTGAGAACTTGAAAACTAAGAGACAAGATAAGCTTGGAATGATTAAATTCCCTTCCTTTTTGCATTTTTGTACTACACTTTGTGATTATAAAAATGCGGTTAGCAATCATGAAACAAAACCTATATATCCCAACCAACCTTAAAAGTATGAATCTGCAAATAAAAATAGTTTCCAACCTTTTAGGAAAAAAAATGAATGTGTCCTCTAATTAAACCCTCCTCAACTGACTCAAAATTTTGATTTTCTAGTGGTTGCTATAAGGAAGACAACTCCTTTCACATTTAGGGATCCAAATAGGAAATATACTCCTATACTTGGTACCCTTCATGTTAACACAATGTTGCAACTTTTAGAATAGAAGATGATCAACCTACCTCCTATCAGAGAACATGATCCTAATAAACCCTTACCCCCTATCTTTATATTGAATGTTTATTTCCATTATCATTGAAAAAATGGGCATGAAACCAAACATTGTAAGTGCCTTAAGCATCTTGTGCATGACCTCATTGATTATGGTCTACTTTTTATTGGAGGTGTTAATGATCAAGGAAATAATTCCATTACCTTTCCTAACTAAAACTTACAAATATTTACCAACCCTATGCAAAAACATGATTCATTTGTTAAAGAAACTAAAAAGAATTATGTGATGAATGTTGACATGGATATTGTTGAGCAAGATCCTATGAATACTAATGGGTATGTGTAGGATCATGATGGGCTAAAAAGTGGCAATATGATGGGTATGTGTAGGGTATGTGGCTGATGACTTTTTTTACCCAAATTTGATGAAACGAAAAGGGTTTATAAAGGAGATTCTCAACTTTCTACCAATATAAATTATTCTTTACTTTGAATTTAATAAATTATTATTATTCATTTTCTATTTGAATTATGACTAAAGTCCTAATTGATAGGTTGATTGAAAAACATCTATATCTTTCAAATGATAACACCTTTTTTGAATCTCAAACATGTGTCACACTCTATGCTTCATATACTATAGGATTGAAAAAAATTAATTTCATGAAGTTTTGACCAAGTTAAGTTGGTTAGACATACGAGTTTTTATATTTTTTAAAAGTTGTAATAAAAAAATTGTAATTAATTATTTACTTAATTTTTTTTACAAAAAACTATGCATCACATCCAAACATGAGTCCTCTACTTATATCTTAAATATTATAAAAAATTATTATCATTTTATTGTGGTTAGGGTGGTCATACACCCACTTCTTATTTTTTCCTTGAAATTTAAGTACTAATGCATTCAAATTTCATTTTTTCACCAAATAGATTTATTTACTTTTTAAATAAACCTACTAGTTCAGAAACTATATTCAATTTTCTATAGATTCTGTTTTGACATATTTTTGAAATAACATAGATAACTTATTCAAATTTTTACATCAAGTTGCCTAAGTTTGATTTTTCTAAATTTTTTGCAACTTAAGGGTCTATTTTTTCCATGATGATCTTGCACATACCTTAACAAGAAAATTCCTTTGGATGGTATTGTCAAATTGATAAAAGAACAGTCTCATAAGGGCTAAACTAAAAAGCCTCTTGATATTTCTTTCTCACCTATAGATGGGTATATGCAGGATCATCATGGAAAAAATAGGCCCTTAAGTGGCAATGAAAATTCAAAAAAATTAGAGTTAGGCAACTTGACATAAAAATTTGAATAAGTTATCTATATTATTTCAAAATATATAAGAATAGAATCTATGGAAAATTGAATTTAGTTTCTAAACAACTAAGTTTTCTCTTTTGTTTAAAATTCTATTTGGTGAAAATTTGAAATTTCAATGCAGTAGTACTTAAATTTCAGGGAAAAAATAAGAAGTAGGTGTTTGTCTGACCACCCTAACCACAATAAAATGATAATATTTTTTTATAAGATTTTAGATATAAGTAGAGAACTCATGTTCGGATGTGACGCATATTGTTTTGTAAATTTTTTCCAAGTAAATAATTAATTATGAATTTTTTGTTACAACTTTTTAAAAATATAAAAAATCGTATGTCTGACCCCCTTAACTTGGTCAAAACTTCATGAAATTCATTCTTTTTTTAATCCTATAGTATCTGAAGCATAGAATGTGACACATATTTTGGATTCACAAAATATGATACCATTTGAAAATTATAGATGTTTTTCAATCAGCCTATCAATCAGGACTTTAGTCGTCATTCTAATAGAAAATGAA
>VDFB02094221.1:118822-133019 GCA_007258455.2 Sequoia sempervirens
CAATCTCTCGAGGGGGCAATATATTGAGATGTTTTTTCTCACCAGGTAGCAGTGGGGCAAGATTTTAAATAATAATTTTTTTTGGTTTTGATTGAGATTGTTTATTCTTTGAACCAACACAACATGTGCATTGCTTCAAAGAGGAGCAAAATGTAGACACGTAGATTTTCAATGTGCTTTGATTGATATCGTTTATTCTTTGAAATTGTGCATCTAATCCTGACTACTAACATCATTTCATCATGAATCATCCCTCGGTCTAACCATTTAATCAAATCTCCTTATCTTTTTAAATTCACCAATATTCCTCCCTTAATTAAATAAACTAGTTATTTAATTAAGTCTCTCTTTTGTTAATTAAATCAATCATATGATCTAATTATCCCTATTTAATTAAATAATCAATTTTATTTCATTAAATCTCTAAGTCTATCTATTAAATTAAATAAATTAAAACCTTATTTGATTTAATCTAACACCATCTCTTTTAATTAAATAAATCAAAATCCTTATTTAATTATTCTCTTATTTGATTTAAATAAATCCATAAGTTTGAGTCAAATAGGTCACATCATCTAATTTCTCATTAAATTAATTAACCCTTGATTAATTTAATCTCATCTCATTCCCATCCTCTAGATTTTGCAAGTTGCACATGAAAATAGATTTAATTCATTTATTAAATCTCTATTTTCCTCACAAGGCATCTTTGGAATATTCCCTCAAATTTGAATTCAAAAATTCCAACTCAACATGTGCATCCAACAAGGCAATAACTTCATCTTACATGTCCTTTTCTTTCAGCCATGGAATTTTATTGCATTTTCCATTCCTCTTGCAAGTCATCAACAAATTTGAAATTCAAAAGTACTTATTATTGGCACAATCCTCAAAACTTGCACATCCTCCATCCATAGACTGACAAGGGTACTCCTTCATTGATGAATGTTAGTCCCACATTGCTCAAATTTGGACATCCATCCATCTTGACATTCTATAAATAAAGAGCTCATATCCTCATTTTATCATCCACAAATTATGCAAAGTTACCATGCTCAAATATCTATCAAATTCCATCCATTAATCTTGAATCTTAGCTAGGTTATGCATGTTTTTTAGCTTGGAGCACTCAATCTTCATCAACAAAGTAGATCATTCATCAATCATCATCAACACATATCAATCTTGCATCATAGGAATTGGGAAAGGTCCAATTTCACATCAAATTGGCACCAATTCCCCCATGGGATAAAGAGTTTGCTTGCTTAATTAGGATTCAACCTTTGTTTTGTCATTTTCATTGTGTTCTTCATTGTTTTCTTCCTATTTTGAGTTTTGTAAATGGATTTCATGGGGAATCTTTTTTCATGCTTGCAATCTCTAACTTAAGGTGTTGTTCTCATTGTTTTGCAGGTATTTGGATTGGGGTTCACATATTTGGCACTAGAAGGAGGGATTAATCTCATTTTCAATCACCTTTTCCTAAAATTTCCTCATTTTTGCTTATACATAGAAAAATTCCCACGCTGAGAGCCCAGCGTCATTGTTTTAGCACCACTAACTCTTTAGCGTCACCATATAGTGCCACTAGAAACTCAAACTGCGATGCTAGAGTCTTCTCGCCCAAAAATTTGAATTTCTAACTGCATCGCTTGACCATTCTGACCCGCGGATTTTTAAAAAAGAATCAAACTGTGACACAGTTGAGCTCACTATCCCCAACACAGAGCGACACTGACTAGTAAGCAGCGCTATAGAGCACTGCTGAGAAATCAAACTACGATGTAGTCACGGGTTGCGCCGCTGGCAAGGAGTAAAAAGTTGAAATTTAATTTTAGCACGTGCTTTTGGTCATTAATGAGTTTATCTTCTATTTTCTACTTTTTAATCTCTATATTTTGTAGAATCTAATTGGTTTTTCTCTCTTGTAGGTTGGAATTGAAAATGAAAGAAGGAGAAGCATGAGGATGATATTTCGCAAGATCAAAGTGTTTTTAAACACTTTAGTGTTTGTTTAACACTTTTAAGAATTTTTTATCACTTTTTTCGTAGGACACTAGTTTCGTTTGGGCTTTAAAAAGAACCTTTTCAAAATTTTCTTGCAAGGGCTAAAATGAACATTAGGATCACAACATACTAGAGTTTGTTTCTTTGATTAACAAATTGAACAAAATGTCTATCATTTGTCTTTTGGTGCTTTAGAAAGAATTCATAATTGCTTTGGGGATCTAAAATGTACATGTGCTATCTTGTTTTGTGAAGGCTTACTTGAACTAACCTCATTGAAAAAGGACGTATGCACTTCTCTCGCGCTTTATAGCGATCTTGAGAATCAAAAGGCCTTTTTCATGATTTTAGGTTGAGATAAAACAATCACCTCCACACTTCATTTTGGGTTTAAGAATTGAACAAAATATTATGTGAGTGTGAGTGGGGCATTATTACATACATTCTCTTTGTTTCCAACAAAGATTGATCGACTTACGGATATTGTCTTTACTCACTTTTATTTATCCTAGAGGTCTTGCCTTGGGGAAAAAGTACTCACCCAAGGGAACGACTCAACCGGTAACACTCTAAAGCCAAGAGTATTTCCAACTAGGATATAAATGTGGGTATTGGAGTAAACAAAAATATCACGTGGTTGATTCCAACAAGATGGATCCAAAAGGGGACTCTTGTCATATGGGTCAATCTCCATGAACGGAAAGTCCTTATTAAAACCCATGTTCTAGAATTTTCCAAAATCCTTTGATCTATTTGTTGGTGCAAGAATGGTTTTTCTGAAGCCACTCCACACTTTTATGGTCCTTTAGTAGAAATGGAAAGCATGCCATGGGAGTTCATGGGTGTTGATGCTTGGCTGCCCCAATTGACGTTAATGAGTCATGGAGGGGAGCCAGTGGGGTCAACCATCTAACCATTTGCTAAAGATAAGCATAGCTGGACTTGTCCAAGTGGGAATCCAACAAATATTGTCTTACACATCCATAGGGTTGTACTTATTCATGGTTTCAAAATTCTTTGCTTGTACGAAAACATCTTGAAAACAAACACTTAACATCTTCATCAAAATTTCAAACCCTTTTATGAGACAAATACAATTTACCCGATCCATATGTTATTTCTTGCCCTTGGGATTCACATCCTTAGAGGTTTCTAAACATTTGGATTATATCTCAATTTGTCTACTAAATTTAAATGATAGGTAACCCTTTCCTTGAGTTCATCAAATTTCCACATAACATATTTTGTGGGATTTGAAGAAATTAGGACATTGGACATCTTAGCTTGAGAAACTTAATCAAAGAAAGTGTTTGTGGTAAAATAAAGCTATTAAGAAAAGCTAAGAAAAATGAACTTTCTTGTGTGTTGAAGCCTCATGATTCTCAAAGAAGTCCAAATCCCAAAGAGAAATTCATTGGTTGAAAATCCGAAAATGTATGCACAAATTGAATCACTATAGAAGCATTGTATGCTCTTCAATACCTAGGTCTAGGAAAACAAAGTTTCTTTTTTAGGTTCATCTTAGGATCAAAAGGAAATCAAAATATTTTTCACCCATCCTTCGAACATCAAAACAAAAATCATCTCACTATCACCTTTTGGGAAGTCTTGAAAATTATCCTTAATGCTAGACTTTTTTTTGGAAAAAAATCAAAAATCATCAAATCCTTGAGACTAAATCCTTGAAAACTTTATCAAAATTATCTTTATTAGGTATGTAAATGCATCCTTTGCATATGCTTGGTAAACGCTATCAAAATCATCTTGTTTAGCTTTCTTGGTATATGTAGATTCATCCTTCATATGCTTATTAAACTATCATCTATTTGAATAATAGGTGTCCATGGTGATGCATCCTCTCCTACACATATTCAAATTCTATCTTCACCTTTTGTAAAAATCTTACCCTAGATAATCATCCAACATCTTAGGGTCTATTTGTTCAAAATCAAAGCAATCAAAACAATCAAAATCAAAGGAAAATCCTAAATCCAAAATCAACCAAAATCAAAATCCAAAACATATTCAAAAGTTCCAAAATCCTAGTATCTCCTTCCAAGATTTATCAAAAGAACAAAAAATCCACATCATCCATCCTTACCTGTCATCATATCACCTTTCATCCTCATCCTAAAATTTTCACTTTGGGTATACAAAGTAAAGATCAATCCAAAGAATCAAGAGATTCATCTCCCCTATTCCTTGAAAATTGATCCTTGTTTTATGGTTCAAACTATATCTCAATACAAGAAGAGTATGGAAACCAACAAAGAAACGCCCAATTCAAGTGATCTTAGCCAACCAAATGTTGAAATGAATCCCTCCGAATCAAGCAATACTTTGACCATCTCATCACAAAATCCATAGGAGGAAAACCAAAGAGAGGATCTTACCTTTGGGATGTCTCACAAAGAAATAACTAAAATGCTCCAAAACGGAAAACCATAAAATCATCAACATCATGATGAGGCTTAACCTCATTATACACATGCTTGAACTAGGCAAAACAAGGCCAAGTTACCTCTGCATTTCGAACACGTAGTACCATAGTGAGACATATTATTTTCAATCTCTGTCCACCATTCCCATCTCATCTACACCCCCATCCCAAAGCATCACACAAAACATTTCGTAGATCACAACATCATTTGCTCCAACCCAACCCAATGTTAATAAGGGAAATGCATTTCTCAATGCTATTCAAACACACCCCTTGTTAATAATCAAAACTTGGATGCAAATACCATATTGGAACAAAACATACATGAAAACCCATTACATAAGAATGTTCTTCTCACTTTCCATCATGATCCATCATCATCATTTTTCCACGCAACACCTTAAACTTCTCTCCTCACAAATTTGCAAGAGGAAGGAGATATGTTTGGACCAGGGGGCATTTTCAACACCACAACATTTTCGCAAGAACTCACACCCCACATCACCCTTCCACCATTTCCATCATCATCCACATCACTCCTTGGCTCAGGGCTTCCCCCTCTACCAACTATCAATCAAACCAACATCCCAAATATCAATCAAAGCATTATGCCAAATACTCAAAACTTGTCATCGATATCGCAACAACAGATGACAAATGCACAAGCAATTACAACATCATCAAACACCCCCTAACATTGCAAAGCATGGTCTCTCAAGGATCAACCATACCATCCACCACTCAAATCACCAACACGACATCATTGCTCACCACAAATGCCATTCCAAATCCACCATCACCAACTTCCACCACATCAAGCCAATACAACGCGGCATTGCAAGCTTATTTTCAAAGGGGATTCCAACAAGTGCAAAAAAAAAAAGTTGTACAACTAGCCACTCAGCAAGCTGCTCAAGCTGTGCAAGCTACCCAAGTAGCCCAAGCCACATTACAAGCACAACAAGCCGCACAAGCCCAAGCTTTATTGCAATAACAACAACAAGCCGCTCAAGCAGCCCATGCTGCATTACAAGCACAAAAGGCTGCTCAAGCACAAGCAGTGCAAACACAAGCTCAAGCTTAGGAAAATGCCCAATATCAAGCACAACATACACAAGCACAGGCACAACTTCTTGCATAAAAATAAACAGCACAAATGCAAGCATATCAGCAAGCAATAAAGCAATATCAAGAGCAACAAGAAGTAGCCCAATTGGCATCCCAACAACAAGCATTGTTGGAACAACAACAAGTACAACAATAAGCACAAATCTTAGCGTAGGAATAGCAAGATCAACAACAAGCATTGTTTATACAACAGCAGGTGGAAGCCTACCTATCTTGTAAGAACATATAGATACTATTGAACAACACATCAAAACCCACCCATCCAACCCACAATCAAAACACCCCAAAACACCTTCATCCCACCCCCTAATCCAAAAAATGATGTAACAACACAAATCAGGTTGCTCTCACAATAAATGTTCGATCTTCAATCAGGGAAAACAACAAAAACACTAGGCAGCTTGTGTCCCTATCCATTTGATAGGAGTCTAGTGATGAAACCATTCCCCAAGGGATTTGAGATTCCCAAATTTGACAAATATCGTGGGATGGGAAACCCTGAAGATCACATCAAGGAATTCCAGGTTCATTACATGGAAGTCACATACGACGATACTTATATGATGCAGCTATTTCCTTGGATTTTGGTGGGCCACGCTATGGAATGGTTCTCTCCTCTACCTTCAGGCATTAGGACATTCCAAGAAATTATAGACGCATTCATAAAAAACCATGCATGAAACATTGCCATGGATGTTAGTCTAGAGGAACTCTCAGCTTTGAAACAAGGAAAGGGTGAATCATTCACTTCATTCCTACAACGATGGCAATCCAAGGCCAATTGGAGCAAGTGGACCATGCCCAAAGAACAACAAGTTTGCACCATCATAGCCAACCTTGAAGGCCTCTTGGTATTTCATCTCAAGGTTTAAGGCATCACCACATATGATTAGTTGATCTCTAATGCACTCAGCATCGAACGAGCCCTTATGACTCAACCCGCGGGATCAACTTCATACCCTGAACAACAAAACAACCGCCCACCCTCTAGTTATAACGACAAACCTCGCACATGGGAAAGGAACAAAAACGTTACTAATGATGGTTTCGTCGATGCTAAGGTGGTCATTAGTGCCCCTCGCCAAACTACACCCGCACCACAAATCCAAATCCAACACCAAAATAATCATCACATAATATAACAACCACACAACAATCCAACAAACAATAATCACAATGATCAAAGGGGACCACCCCAATGCAACAAGAGTTATCCCAAGCAAAAATACACCACTTTGGGGGAACCACTTGAAGACATAATGAAAAAGTTGATAGACGAAAAACTCATCAAGGCTCCTACCTTTGAGAATTACCAAGAATCGGATGTGAAACCTCCTTGGTATAATGAGAATCAACTCTGTGAGTTCTATAAAATCAAAGGCCATACCACAAACTGTTGCATGAGATTAAAGAACATAATTCAAGATTCATCGATAAAAGAATTATAAACGTGGAACAACCAATAGGAAACTAAGATCTTAAGATATATACGAATCTGATGCCTAATCATGGCAATAAAGGGAATAACAATAACAAAGATAAGGGGAAAGGCACTCACTCAAATGTAAATCATGTGTATGAAACAGTCGTCACCTCCCTAGATGAAAACTGCATGGTCATCACCATCAAAGGCACCTATTCCAAAGATTGTGGAGTCACCACAAGAGGCACCAAAGTTACCATCACAGGATCATCCCAACCAAACAGAGCCCTTGCATCTAGATCTGTCCCCAATGGCTACAATGTCATAGATCAACTCAGGAGAATTCCAGCGCAAATCTCCATTATGGATTTGCTAAAATTATCATCAACTCATAAGAAAATCCTAGAAGAAGCATTGGCTTCATCCACTATCCCCGCAGACCTTGATGCAAAGAAATTCCAAGCTATGGTCAAAAATATCATTACGCCAAATCTCCTCACATTCTTTGACCAGGATTTCCCCGCTCAACCATCTCACAACCATGCACTTCACCTAGAAGCCATAGTACATAAGAGCAAGGTCAAAAGGGTCTTGGTAGATGGAGGTGTAGGCTTGAATATATGTTCTCTCAGTCTCATCAAGAAATTGAAAATATCAGAGGATTCTATCGACAAAGGAAAGGGTATCACAATAAGAGCATATGACAATCAAGAAAGAGTGTCTCAAGGCATGATCAAACTCCCTATTCAAGTAGGGCCTACCATCATGGAAACCACTTCTCAGTTCTTGGACCTTGACTCCATCACTAACGCATCCTCCTGGTATGGATTTAATGATGGCGTTAATTCAACTTTCATCAGTAATAATGAAATTTTACATGGGAACTAGTTATCCATGGAGATCTAAACCCTTCATTTTTTGGAATCTAAAAGAAATGATGAGGAGTCCATACACTCATGCATTGATCTACCTGCTCGCATCCTGCAGCCAGAGACACCCACCACTCCCACCATCCCCACCATCTCTGACATTAAGGTCATTATCCAAGATAATGGTTGTGGAAACTACAAGCTCCCTAATAATGCTTTTTTGGTAGGAGAGTTACCACAATCTCCTAGATCATGGGGACAACTGCAAATAAATGAACCCTCCATATCCCAAACGTCTCCTGAAAACTATTCCACCTTTACAAGTTGGGGAGATCTTGGACGAGAAGTTATTCAGGCAGATCCATCTCATATGCTATATCAAGATGAAAGACTAGTAGTTGATTTACCAATGGATGACATAAGCAAGGGTCTACAAATGATGCTTGCAATGGGCTATGACAGAAATCAAAGACTTGGACAAAATGACAATAGGCTTATAATACCTATCATGCCAGAGATGCGACCGATAACAAATCTTGGCCTTGGATGCACTCCTCTAAGTATAACCATATGTGGTCAAAGTCCGCTAGTTAAGACGGTTAATAATCCTCCTCAACCAACCCCATCAGAACTACTCTTACCAGTATCTACAGGTAGAGTCATAGATAACTTTACATTTGATATAACCAACATCTGTAGTAGTAGTGATGATGAGGATACCACAACCAATTTACGTAGGCTATTTGAGGATACCACTCACGCATGATTAGCACCTATCTTTTGACGAGACCACAAAACCATGAAATCACAGTATATCCCCAACTCATTGACTGCGATAAGCGAGGACCACGGTTCACTTGATACATTTGAAAATGATGAGGCACTCCCGAATTCATGGGACTCTGGGGATAACATTCTAGAGGGATCATAAATGGTTCATGAACCAGGCTAGATACATGCCTATTGTGGGAAATGAATTGAATCCCTCGATCCTAAAGTGAAAAGTAGAATAATATCCAAGTCCTTGAGTGAAAACCAAACATCGGCACTCTCAGAGCTAGAAAAAGTAAAAGAAATGAGTGTTCATCAATGGTGAAAACCTCTCCAGGCACTAGAGTTCAATCTTCCCTATGAGCTCTTCATCGAAGAATCAGTCTTAGCGAGAAAAAATGCAATTAGGTCAACCCCAGAACTGGAGGCAACCCAGCACATCATTCTATGTGGAATCATTATAGAAGAGCAGAGCTCTAGCAGCCCTTCCTAAGAGAAAGACAAATAAACTTGGGTTATCGACATGCCAAGACTTGATCCAAAAATTGTGGTTCATCATTTAGCAGTGTATCCAAAAGCAAAGCCGATCAAACAAAAGCTTCAAAAAATGCACCCTCAAATCCCTCTATTAGTCAAAATGGAGCTAAAAAAAGCTATTAGATGCAGATTCATCAAAAGCCGATAGATTATCAGAATGGTTTCAAACTTGGTACCTATTTCAAGGCGATGGAATGCTCAGTCTACATGAACACAACAACTTGAATAAGGCATGTCCAAAGATTGACTTCTGCTATTGATATGATTGTTGATGCCGACCATTTGGACATGAAATGTTGTCATAATGGATGGATTCTCGGTACAATCGGATCATGTGATAGCTAAGGAGGACCAAAATAGCTTTCACTTTTTCCATGGGGGACATCTTGTTGGAACATGATGCCATTCGGTTAAAGAATGCAGAGCAACAAAGGGCCGCTGACATTGATGTTCCATGACATGATCCATAGGCCGGAGTGAAGACTATGTTGATGACATTCTAATACTGGAATCGAGAAAGAGAAAGATCTATACCAACCTAACGGTACCCATCTTTGTGATTTGGAAGAGTACCGTCGGTCAAACCCAAAGTGCATCTTTGGCATACAATTAGGATTTCCTGGGATATATAGTGTCAATGAAAGGTATCGAGCTAGATCCAACAAAGGTAAAATCAATCCTTGAAATGGAGGCAACAAAAACATTAAAGCAACTTAGAGGTCTCCAAGGCAGACTCCAATCCATTTGAAGATTCATAGCACAGTTGGTGGACAAACAAAATCCATACTCTCACCTAATCCACAAGGGAGTAGCATTCAAATGGGATACCAAGTGTGAAGAGGAATTCAATAAAATCAAAGAATATCTACTGACACCACCAGTCTTAATGCCACCAATCCCAAGAAAACCATTGATTCTATACGTGTCGACAATAGCAGTAGCCCTTGGAGCTCTTTTAGCTCAGCATGATGAAAATGGAACAGAAAGAGCTATCTATTACATCAGTTGAACAATGGTTGGGCATGAGCTAAACTATTCATTTATTGAGAAAGCATCCCTCATAGTAGTGTTTGCATCACAGAAATTCAGACCTTACATGTTGGCACACAAAATAAAACTCATTGCCAAATTTGACCCTCTCAAGTATTTACTATCAAAGGAAATGCTCACAAGAAGAATGGCCAAATGGGTGATGATACTATCAGAATACGAAATTAAATATGTGGAGTGGAAAGCAATCAAAGACCAATTCATCGCAGATCAACTTGTAGAAGCACCAATCTATTCAAAGAACCCTCTCGTCTCAAAGTTTCTAGATGAATCTATTTTCAATCTCAACGTATCTGACCACTGGAAACTGTACTTCAATGGCTCATACACGCAGCATGGATCAGGAGCTGGTGTCTTCTTCATCACCCCACAAGGGGATTGCATACCAAGGTCCTACAAACTGGCATTTCCATGCACCAATAACATTGCAGAATACGAAGCTTTAACCATAGGTCTCAGAATAGTAGTGCACTGGAACATTATAGCTCTCAAAGTATACAGAGACATTCAATTGATAATAAATCAAGTGAATGATGAATACCAGACCAAGGACGAAAATCTCTCACCTCAAAAAGTTTTATACCTAAATCTTTCAAGGTATAGAACCAAAAATCCAAAAAATTAGAAAATGTCCTAAAAATTTGGTTACCTTGGTGAAAACCTAGCAAACAGGCGTCTTGGTGACAACAAAAAAATCAAAAAATAACAAAAATCAGAAAAAGGATTGAAAACAATAAAGAGAAAAATTGTCCTCTAGTGAAAACCACTTCAGTGGCACTTTGGGCAAATACCTTGGTGAAAACCTAGCAAATAGGCGCCTTGTGTAAATAAGCACTCTCCATCCACTAGGATCTTTACAGTTTGTTCTGCATCATCCATCCATTGTGCTTCCATCATCCATCACATTCGGATCTACATCCATCACTCATCCACCCACATCTGCACCATAGCTTCGTCCTATGTTCATATCATGATCCCTCCTAGTACTACTCGACCCATCCTCAAGGTCAGTTTGTCCTGCCTTTATCAGAGTAGTCTATTGCATCACGCTGGGGGCATGTTCTCATTAGATTGGATTTGTGTATATTCTTAAAATCCTCAAATCCAAAAACATCAAAATCATCAAAATCCAAAAACATTCAAAAATCATCAAAAATCCCAAAACAAGGTTGTCTTGTTGAACTACATCATCTCTGAGCTTGAACGTAGGCAAGGTTGATCTTTGATCATCCCCTGAGACATTTAGGTTAGTCCTATAGGAGTCCGTCATAATAAACTGACATCTCATCATGTATATCATCATCTATGAATTGGTCAACTCATCAGTCCATCGATGATGCTCTGCAGCATAACATGGGATAGTGCATCAGCCCACAGGAGCCCTAGGATAAGTTCTTTGGTTAGTCTCTTGGTCCAACATCTAGGAAAATTCAAAAAATTGGAAAATCAAAACATTTGCAAAATCTCAAAAAATACCAAAACAACCTCAAAACATTGCAAAACTCCAAAAAACATCCAAATATTTGAAAAATCCATCCTTCTCATCTCGCTTGCACCCACAATAATGTCACTCATAATAAACAATCGTCATCCTCAGCCTTTGGTGAAACAATCAGAAACAAGTCTAGCGGGTTGAAGTGGCATCGTTAAGTCCTTGGTCTAGATGGTTATAAACAAATTGGTCATCTCTTTGTATGAATAGCTCATCATCAAATTGGTCTATAATCAATCATTTGAAAGAGCGGCTTTGGATAAAATGAAATGGCATTGTCACTAAATCTGTATCAACAGGATGATCAGCTACCACAATGGGCATTATCTTTTTTGTAGTAGTTTGGTTCTTAGAAAACATCCCCTTTTGGTTGATTGAAGAACATCAGCTTGTTTGTTTACTTTGTCTTTATCCTTTTTGACTTATCTTATTGCACTCATTCCAAGGACTTCTAGATGATATCTGAATAAGAGGATTTAGAGAAATAGGAATGTGGCAACAATCATTATTTTTTGTCTGCTATGCTTGTTAGATGTTCTTGTAATATAACCTTGGCGAATACTTGCTTTGTTAGGTATGTATGGAGGAGGTTTTGGACAACTTGTTCACTATTGCATTGATAGGTTTACCTTTCCATGTTTTGGTCTGAGGTGTTTGAAACTTCTAAAGTGCATCCTACCAAGGTTTTTGTATGTCAGGTGTGAACAAGGATACTCCTAACTGCTTGTCAAGTCAAAGTCCATCACACTAGGTACTATGCCATCTTGGTTTTTTATACCTTGATGCATCGTCCCACATGTGTTATCAAACATAAGGAAATCGGCCCTTTGAAAATCCTAATTCCTCAGCAAGAAATCATCATCATCATCATTTGCATTTTCATCATCTTGTATCTTGTTGAAATGACTTCTTCTCTTCTTTCTCACCGTACTAACAAAAGTACTATGATAGTTGATCATCGCCATCACCATCATCATCATTGATCCTGCATCCACAAATCATTAGAATATTGCATCAACATAACATATAGGGAACACATGCATTGCATTTCCATCATCATATAAACATGTTATCATAAGCATTCTTTATAGATAAGCATGTCCATTTAATTGCATTTCATCCATTACATTGCATCACATTGCATTTATCACATAAATCATCGCGTAACATTAATTTGCATGTCATAATCATTTTAACATTACCACCAATTGCATAATCATACATAATAGGTACATAAGCATTATAAATAACTCATTTGCACACATACTTGCATAACATCATAAGGTCATCTCACATAGTGCATTCATTTTGACATAGAACATCATCATCATTGCATATAGTACATCACATTAAAATGCATCGCGTACATTACATTACCATTTAATATGTTTAGGATAATAATATTTGTTATTCTAAGCATCTTAAAAAAAACATCTCATTTGCATCATATCACGACCATCGCATTACATCGTCCATGTCATCTCATAAATAGCATCATAAAACATTCATTGCATAAATCACTCCACATCATTATGAGCAGAAATAGGAATATCAAAATACAAAGTGTACATCTATCCATAATCATTCCATATAGAAACAGGATTCACATATCATTTCGCACATACACCATAGATCATTTCCATTTCATTCTGCATATTACATTTCATATCACATATCACATCACCATTTGCATCAACAAAAATAGATCATCATATAGACAGCACCATTGCACATCACATAAATACATTTGCATATCATAGGTTAACATAATATAGATCTATTAGTCATAATCATTGCACAATATCATCGGAAATAAATGCATCAGATAACATCATTGCATAGCATATAGAAATAAAATCATCCATACATGCATAAATAAATGGTACACATCGCATCACATCAAAATCATCATCGGCTCATATATATATATATATATATCATCAATAATGTAACTGTCATAGTACAAGAATAAATTGGATCACTGTACATGTATGTCAATTAGTACAAAAGGCCCATCGGGCTATCAAAAAGAGCCCATAAGGCACAAAAAGTATCGTATCATCTCAATCAAGCTCTATCCCCATGTATGTTGCCCTCGTTCCTATCATCGTGACCCTCTGCTAGTCTGTGGTTGGTCCTCTCCGAGTACTTTGGGACCCATCCTACTCTGGGTACAGCCTCATGATAGTGCCTTTGATAGTACTCGGCCTCTCGAACAGCATCCTTATAGGACCGAACGGACATTGTACCCTGGGAGGAGGAGGCTGCCATACTCTCTAGCTATTGTCTCTGACCTAGCTCTGTGGCTTCCTGTAACTCTACAGCCTGTCTCTGTTGGATGGCCTGATCCCTCTCGACCCTAAGTTGCTCTCTCTCAGCCCTAGCCTAATCTCTCTCAGCTGTCACGATCTAGACCTGAGCCTATAACTACGCAATCAGCGCATCCCGAGGATCCATCTTCCCTACTGGTTGTGCTTGTG
>VDFB02094223.1:0-11557 GCA_007258455.2 Sequoia sempervirens
TGAATTTGAAGGTTGGAGAGGTAGATCATGTGGCGACTGCAAACATCAGGATTAATGTGGAAAAACTAAATAAAGCCTAAATACAAATGTTGATAAAAGAAAAGGAAATGTACAAAATGAATATAATGAAAGGATCATGAGAGAAAATGATCATTTGAAGGACATGTTAGGAGTCACTATGGGACCTCCTAAATTAATAACACATGGTGAAATATCACATGAGGTAAAAGATCATTGGGAGGATTCAACTGCATTTTCACAAGGTAAATATGATACACACTGTAATAATCAAAAAAAGGTAGGACAACTTAACGATTTGGTTGAATAAGCTATGGGGAGCATATTCAAAGAACCATGTTATAGGGCAAGAACACAAGAGAATTGATGGAAGGATTGAAGAAAAGTTTCAAGAATTATATGAAAGAGATGTTCCTGATAGTGTGGCCATTGGTATGGGTAGCCAAATTATAAAGAGACATAGGGACTATTATGAGGAACTATGAGAAGATGCAAAGGGGTTGGTTGATATGATGAATATGGGACTGCTTACACTATTTGAAGATGGAGAAAAGTTGAAAGAGAAAGCCAAGTGGATCGAAGAATGTGAATTGATGCTATAGGGAATTATGGAAAATGCTACAGGGAAGGACTTGACATTGGACTTGATGCTATAGGGAAGGATGATAAAGGTGGAAATATCAGCCAAGAATACATTAGGAAATGTCGATACTCATGAACGACAATATTATCTAGATCATTTATCAAATGTTCATCTATGGCTAAATAGAGTCTAATCTCTTGTTTTAATTAGTTAAGTAAAATAGAAAATTTGTGAAGGGACATGTCCCTTCCAAGTTTTGATTTATTTATATCTATTCCATAGTAATGCAACAAATATAGGCATTAGGAGATATTCAATAGATAGATTTCTAGCAAAATGCTTTCATATATAGATACTTAGATGCATGCATTTTGATGGAGTAAATGAAGATATCTAAGTTATGGATTAAAATTTTGGTATTAGCTATTTGTTAAATTTATGCAGTTATTTGATTGTCTCCATTCTGATGCATCTCTATTTTTTAAATTGATATAACAAGTTTACACTTAGTTTATCATTGTACATTTACTATATATGTGTGATCTGGTTATTCAGTTCTCTCAAGTAGGGATTAAAATATTTTAATCAATCACAACAATTGGGAAGTGTTAGTTGGATTAATAAGAAGAATAACATAACTATAATTTCCATTCTATCTCAAGAAGAGTTTGTCAATTATTCACTTGCATGTTTACACAAGTTGTAAACAATTTCTATGCCTGAAAGTTTGAATTATTGCCATTATTGAAATCCACATTTGCATATATTCATTAGACTCCACATACACAATAAGGCACTAGTCTCCCCTTGTATTCTTTTATAATTTTCATTGTTCTTATTTATTTTACACTTACATTTACAAATACATATACATATGCATTTACTGTTTTCATTTATTTCTCATGTAGTTTAATAGTTTGATCGATTTCATATTATCTGTGTTGAAGACTTTAGAATTTCAATTACATTAATTTATGGATATGTTGTATCTATAACACTACAAAACCATATGCTTTTTGAATTTATAATTTCATTTAGAAATACACATTTGTATACATAAATATAGATTTCTTTAATGATATGTTGCATTTATTGTTCTAGGAGAGCATCTAGTAATTACATTTACATTTACATTTAAAAACACAAATACATACATACATACATTTTTATGTATCATATGCCCTATTCATACATCCTAAAATTACAACAATATCCATGGGACCTCTTACACAAGCTACAGTAATCCCAAAAAGTGTAAGAACCCCTTTGATGCAGGAGCATCTAGTGGTGTAAGGGCAATCTTGCATCACCCAAAAATAGTTAAATTTCAAGTTTCTTAGTTTTTAGATGTTTTTACATTTTTGGATACCCTTTTTGTCATAATGAAATTCCCAATTTATGGTTTTTATTTTCTATTCCTGGGTTGAAAGATATTGCAGTTTTAGTTTCCCAGATTTGCACCTGAAAATCTTCCGAGCTAGATTTGAGGCACTTAGAGTTCCCCGAACAGCCCCGAAACTTGCCAAAATTGGTGCAGCAAATTTTGAGCGTGTTATTGACTTTGAGACCTTTCCAATGGTTCAAACGGTTTGCAAATCAGAGTCCTGGATCAAAAGTTATGGCCTCGGGAAGTTGGTGCACTTTCTAGAAGATACAATTGCAAATGTTCTTTTGAAATTTGAACTTCAAGTTGTAATTTTCGGTGCCAAACTTCCTAAACTCAAATTTGAATGTTGTTTTGGCTCCAAACTAAATCGGAGCTCTATTTATGGGTGGGTTTCTAATTTTTGGGTAGTTTTTGGGGACAAGCTCGCATATTGTGAAAGGGTTATTCTATAGCTTTCTATAACTTGCATGTGTTTAGGGACTTGGGGATTTGAGATCCTCTGCATGTAAGAAGCTCTATTTTCTAAATAATAAAATTATTCTCTTGTTTGTGGGTTGTTTTCTAAGTCTCGGGCTGCACCCTCATCACCCTTTATATCATGTTTGGACTACAAAACCCTCAAAAATAGGGTAACTAGGCTGTATGCAAAGAAATGAAGCTTTCTAACTCAAATTAATGCCTTAAGCCCTCAAATCAGATTCAAATCAAAGCTAACACATATCTTCATGACATGGAATTGATTTCACATCTAAATATGGCTGCATGTGACCGTGTAGTGCTACATAATAGGAAAAAATACATAAATTTTGAAGAAAAACACAAATTTTTGAATGTCAAGAGCTTGTATTTTAAATTCTCAACCATCAACAACCATTACAATGATCACTTTATGCCTTTTAAAGTCCTTTACACCTCAACCACTGAACAACCACCTCTATAACTCACTTTTTAATCTTTTATGATCACATGAAACATAAACCACACTAATTTCAAGGTTGTTAACATCACTATTGAAATGTTTTAATTTTTTGATCTTTCAAACATTAAAAAGTACATCATTAAATTAACTATGTAATGGCATAAAAATTAAAAACATCATGAATTAATTACGTAACCACATAATTCAAATATAATTATATCAAGAAATTAATATCAAATAGATAGTATAATCATATAACTCATACATTTCAATGTCATTGATCTTCTTCTTCATCCAACTCTTTGTCTATATCATCCAATCTAGATTTGACATTGTAAGGATTGGTCATATTGTCATCATCATCATTGATATCAGTTTTGATAATGTCATCACCCACATGGATATCATCTTCATGAACATTAACTCCTACATCATCATGATCTAGTTCCTCCTCTTCAACATCTTTGTTAGGGAAATCATCAACTAACTGTTGATCTTGATCATCATCTACATCATCTTCTACATCTTTCAATATCTTCTTCTTCCACCACATTATACTTTACCAGCTTTCCTCTTGGATCATGTCTAACAACAAACGACCAAATCAGTTTACCTAGAACCTCTAAGTAAAATACCTGCTCATATTGGCTTGGAAGAACATAGGGCTCATTTCCAGCTCATTGGATCGACCTTGTATTGACCATGGTAAATCCATTATCATGTTCAATAAGAGTTTTCTTAGGATCATTTTCATTCAATTGTAGCCTCTACCATAGGATGATAGAAAAAATTAATTTGAAGGACTTAAAGTCATACTCAAGTATATCATCCAAAATCCCATAGTATAGATTTTCTGAAACTTTTGGATGTATGTCACTTCTAGATGAAACATTAGTCACCTCAAAGACTACAGTTATATCAGAATCACAATTTTTCTTCATGTCATCCAACTTTTTGATTCAAAATTTATGACCATTGCACCACATAGCCTTGTGGTGTTTCACCTGCAATATGTCAAACATGTAAAAATTATTGCAATATCATCAGTTGTTAAACATATTTATTCTTGGCCAAATGTACGTAAAGAGAACAATCTCAACATATATATACATCAATATAATTAAAAATAATTAAATAATATGGGTGATTAATATATTTATATGTACCTTTTTATCTCTTAACCATATGCTAAATAAAATTCCCTTT
Source organism: Sequoia sempervirens (assembly GCA_007258455.2). Lineage (NCBI taxonomy): Eukaryota > Viridiplantae > Streptophyta > Pinopsida > Cupressales > Cupressaceae > Sequoia > Sequoia sempervirens. The sequence continues at coordinate 4,114 of VDFB02094223.1, forward strand.
GTGTAACATTAGAATCTCCATTACGATGAACTTCTTTAACCAATGAAGCCACACCTTCCCATGTTGATACATGACCAAATTGTTGACATTGTTCAATCCATACCATCATCTAATCAAGATTGTTTATGACATACAAATGAAGCGCATCCCACTCTCAGCCAACTATATCAAAAAAATTTGAAATTCATAAATGACCTATAATTAGTTAAACACCATGGTATACGACCTTAATTTATAATTGATGCATATTGAAGATTAATAATTAAATAAGTAAAATATACATAAAAACCATATGTAAAATATATTCCAATTAATCTCAATGACCATCTTATAATTACCTCTCACTTTCCTCAATCTACCTTTCCCCATCAAGTACTCCCCTTCAAATTTGTTAATGGAGTTGGGATCCCAAATGCGATCTACATGGATCTTTGCTGTAAACTTAGGAAGATATTCACTAATGTACACCATGGTCTAGTATACCATATATCCCCCCACTATAGAACCCTCAAGATGTGCTCTTTGTCTAACCAAAGCCTTCAAAAATTTCAAGTGCCTCTCAACCAATCCACATTGACCTTGTGTGTACAAGTTCACACAATTCAATCTCCTCAACCTAGTGTATGAGGTAGTGTTCTTGTGCATTGAAAAATGTTGAAGGTAGAAACTTTTTCATTTCACACATTAACGAATTTTTCTCTTCCAATAATTTATATCTTCTTTATGGATTTCTTTAGATGACAACCATATACAAGTGATTCAATGTGCAAAGATATTAATGAGATTTAACAAAAATTTATAGTATATTACATAAAAAGTAAAACAAATGGAAATTATAAGATCTATATAAAAAATTGAACAAATATCACTACTCAACTCATGTATTTTCCAAGAGCATATATAACTTGCTTGAAATTGTTGTCGAAGTTGTCTAGGAGAGATAGAGTTAGAACGTACTACAACAATTATAAAATGATCTTTTCATTAATTTTCCAAAAGTAGTAAACATAATACAGTAAAAAGTACATGCATTATACAAGTGTATATAATATACTAGAATAATTACCTTAATGAAGATATGCCAATCATGCATTTTCATCCTTGACCCAAATTCACCTTTCTTTGTTATTATATTGTTTATGTTCATAGCAAATCCTATGGAAAATCAAATTTTTCGTATGACTTATTTTATAGCATTGCTTTGTTGCTCCGTTAATAACCAAGGAAGGGAACTTATATTAATTTGGTCTCCATCGCTATTTAATTAAATAAAATTTTTCATTGCATGATTGGCTTCTTAAATGTCACTACAAATTTTGACAATTTTTTCTTTGGCATGCCTTCCATCCAATATTTTCCATAAAATTTTTGTTATATTCTTTCTGATATGCATTGTATCAAACAAATACATAATTTGTGGCTACTCATAGTAGGGCAACCTACTAAATTGATTGGAATAACTTTTCAGTCCCTATGGAAACTGGCCATTAATGCCTTAACAACCTTCATGAAGCATATAAATTAAAAAAATTAACAAGGGAAATCATTGTCAATTATAGCATGAGTAAACACAACACAATATAAAAATATAAATTCAAAACATATCATATATGATAGATAAAAAATTTGATCCAATGTATAACCTTGATGATTAATTCTATTATATTCCAACTTCCATAGGCGAGGTATCATTCTTTGTGGTTTTGATGCAGTCTCTTCTTTCCCATTGAAAAGATGTTTTTCAGTAGTTCGATACTTATTATTTCTGTGGAAGAAGTTCCTATATTCATCAAACACCTGATTTCCTAAACTTGTTGAATGATGAGATTTCATCTTTGGACCACAAATTGGACATGCAAATTTTCCCTTTGTTTGAAGACCTTCAAGATCATATATAATTGGATTAAATATATGTCAATTTTTATAATTATATATAATGAATAGATTATTTAAAAAATATGCATAATATCTACTTCATAAAATTAAATATTGTGAAAGTGCAATCAAACGTTATAACATACCACAAAAATGTGTTAGCCCTGGGGCATCATGAATTCTCCATACAAGTATTGCATGGAATTGAAACTGTCTTTATCCTATTGGTCTAGAGAAGTCATACATAGTGACACGATTCAATAACTTTAGTAACTCGTCGATAAGAGGATTGGTATATACATTCATATCTTTAACTTGGTACTTACCTATTTGAATGAACTTAAACATTACATAATTATTATAACTATTTTACTACAATCTATATAAATTAATGTACATGACTTTTGAATGAAAAAAAAAAGTTATTATCCAACAAAAAAGACAAATGAGATGCTACTACATTAAAGAAAATTGATATAAAAAAATATGCGAAACAGTCATTGACAACATTATTTTCTCCCTCTTTATTGACATCTATGGAGGAATGTTATTATTGATAACAAAAATAGGCCACACCAAGTAAATAGATCTCAACTCTCCAAATAGATTGACATCGTCTGCTACCAAAGAAAGCCTAAGATTATGAGGTTCTTCTTTAAAGTGTGGCAATTTTTCCTCCATGTCCCTAAAAGCATAACCATTTATAGACATTCGAATAATTTCATCTCCACTTCTATTCCATGCATGGTAATCCATAAATTTCTCTAAGATTTCACATCTAAATAATCGTTGCATACGTGGAATAATGAGAATATAACGAAGAAGCTTGTGAGACACCTTTTTTGTTAGTTGATCTATTTGATATCTACTAATATGACATTCTGGGCATTCTATTGCAAATTCATGTTGTTTATGATATATAATATGATCATTGAGACATGCATCTATTGCTTGATACTCCATTCTGATATCTTTCATAATGGTAGATAAATCTTGGTATGAGCGAGGTAAAATATTTGATATTGATAACAAAAATTCACCAATCAATCTACAACAAAAAATAATTTGTTAATATAAAGAATATTAATGGTACATATTTCATCCTTTATTTACTAGTGATGAACTAACAACAATTAAAATAGATGAAAAAAGATGACATATATGGCATACCTTAACATCCATGAGATTGCTTGTTTGATAAACCGTTCATAACCTTCAAGTTCAACAACAACAATACAACATAGAGAAGAGTTGTTTGGGAGCCTTCATAAAGGGGTTGAGCGTATGCCTTCTCAAGTATAGGTAAATCATGAGCATCATCAAAGTCATCTTGATCATCATGATCAACTCTGCCACTAAATGTGTCATGGATCAATGTATTTGTACCATCATCTTCAATTGTGTTTTTTGGTGTATGATCATCTTCTTCCTTAGGATAATTAACTTCATCTTCAATATTCACAAATCCATGTTCGTCCACTTGCAAAACTACATTCTCCAGGGTGTGATAATCCATATCATGTGCCCTAGGGCGCTATAATAATCATAGACACAAATAAACCATGATCATAATCAAGTGATTTTTTTAATATACATAAAATGTTAAAATGATATAAAAATTTACAAATTCAATCAATATAAACACATATAATGAACAACTTACCAATAGATGATAATCATGCCCCCCTTCAATGTGACCATGCTGCCTACAATGTTTCTCAACTGTTGTGATTAAAAGTCATCTTGTCTTTAAGCCCTTGCAATTATTGCAAGGACAATAACATTTCCCATCACCCTTTCTTTTGAATCTAGCCCACAATCTATCAAGTGTCTCTTCATTTTGTTCTGGACTAATATTATTTGGCATGATTTTTCTTTACCAAGCTTGAATATTTAGATCTTCAAAAAATATCAAACTCACACTCCAATAAATTTTATTCATAGACAGGTAACAAAATATAATAATTCTGATATTTTATACAAAAAAAATTCAGAATGCAGCCACCCCTACAAAAGAGAAGATATTCTGAAGTTAATGACCCCAAAAAATACTTTAAAATGTTAATTCCAAAAATTATTAAATTCTGATTTTACTATGATTTCCTACTGTTAGACTCCTAAAATTAGAATATTGAACTTGCACAACAAAATCTAAAAATGTAACTATGAAAATGCACAAGTCTAAAAATGAAATCTAATGAGATTTTTCTTTAAAATATGATTTTCAAGCCTGGAAGTACAAATATAACTTCACAAATGAATTCTAGGAAAGGACAATGACTACCCTTAACCTAGTGATAGCTTCTTGAATTTTTTCTAATTTTTCCCAAAAAAATCATCCTTAATTCTCCACAAACTATCATAAGTATAGAAAATTCATAAGTATCACAAAACGTTGTCACAATAAATAGTTGAGCTCACTTTTTATTTATGTCGGTCTCAATTTTGACTTCACATGTTTGTCAAAATTTTGACAAAAAATCTTTGTCACAATTTCGATGAAAAAACAAGTTCGTTAATTGAATTTTGACTAATGTCAGTGATAAAATTAAAAAAAAAAAAATTTACACATTAAATATCACTAGTAGCTGACAATACATCTAATTATCCATCTTTCGTCAAAAAATTTCATTGAATTTTGTAGTCAAATGAGTTAGTGTGGTGGTGTGCAGCCTAATATAGCACATGGTGATGTGCAACCTGATATAGCACATGGTGATGTGCAATGTTGTGATGATCTCTTAAAACTAAGTCTAAGAGAGATTATTAAAAAACATCAGGGAAAAGGAATAGTAGGTCTATAGATGCTTTATTCAACATTAAGGGATGTGTATGATGTGAAATATGCAGAGATCAATACTAATCTACCTACTCATACCACACATGATGTGGCCAAGGAGCATGAATTTCTAGTTAATGAAAGTCATGAAGAGAGACCGCTTGCATCTGCTATGCCTCAGAGTGCACTTGATGCATCTAGAAATTTTGATGCAACTAGTGCCATGTGCTATATTAGGCTACACATCAGCATGATCATCCAAAAATACTGGCAATGGTAATTTAATAGAAGATGTGGATGCTTTTGTCAAAAGACAAACATTGAGTCAATATTTCTATAGATCTATAGAGAGGAATGCAAAAGAAAGAAAACTAGAAGGAAAGAAGCCATTCTTTCTTGAGGTATCAAGAGATGGTGAGGCCATTGGGCCAAATGCTACAAAGGGTCCATTGAGTTGGGTGTAAGATGTAGGGCACATTTGGATATTTGCAAATCAAGTTTTGTAGAGAAATATCCATGAACTATGGAAAATATTATACAAAAAATGGAAAATGATTTTGAGACTACTGGTGGACAAATCTCTAGAAAATATTACAAACAAAGGATGAGAATTTTGATGAACAATTATAGATATACTTGCACAAAAAAATCATAGAGGGAAAAGAGAGGTTAGACTCACTCTATCTCCAAAAGAGTGAGAGGAATTGAGAGAAAGTATGCATTATGAATAGTATTTGGAAAAGAGTAATAGAGGCAAGAGAGCAAGAGATAATGTGAGGGATGGATATACATTTGGCTGAGGCGGGTTGCATGCCAAAAGGAAAAAATTGTAGAAAGTATATGGATTTTTGGTTCAATTTACATTGTGTTATTTATTTTTATTTTTTATTGAACTAAATATATGTTGAAATTGACATTGTATTTTAGGTGGAAAATAGTACTAGAGAAGTAGGTGTAAAGATATTGTCAATTATATGGCAGCACTAGATGCTAGTAAATCTAAGATTAGGATGAAGTGTAAATCTAGTTTTTCAACAGAGATTTCATTGCCATCTATTCAATGCCCAGTAGGAGCCTCTATAGATCATGTCAACTCAAATGAACTATGGTACCAAAAGGTAATGAGTTGCATATTCAGTCCCACTCAACAAGTTACACGGTTGAATCCATTAACCCTATAGTTTCTACATGGAATGAGCATAAATATATGAATTCAAATGAGGTAAGAGGCTCTATTGATCTCATTTCTTCTTGTTTGGAAATTCCATATACAAATTTCTCTTAATATGAAGATTATTGAAATCTAATCATAGGAGAATCCAACCTAGTTTTTTTATTGTTGGAGTGATCTAGAAAATGTTCCTTTGGAAAAATTTATAGCTTGCATTCTTTACTTGACTATTGAATGCTTTGTTTTGTTTATGCACTATGGTTAAACTATTGGATCTCAATTGTGTTTATGGTTTGTCCTTGATGTCAAAATCTCTTTCAGTTGGTTCTCTTTGATGATCAGTCTCTATTTGGATCCTTATGCTTTATTATGGCACTTCCTTGATGATTCAAATTCATTGTGATGAGAATTTTGGTTCAAGTTATGAATGCTATTTCTTTGACTGACAAAGTTTGACAGATGGTTTCTTTGATAGGATGGTTCTCTTTGCATATCACAGGTGTATTTCAAATGATTACAAGCCATTTGATTACATTCTTTGACATCACTTTTTTTTTGAAGGCATTACATTTACCTTGGTTCTGACATCTCATTTGTCTAATGGTATTGGTTGTTTCTCATGGCATATATTCCTTTCTATACACTAAGAGTCGACATGTTATTTTTCAGGCTTACACATATCGGCATAAGTTATACCATCGGTATGTGGTCACATTGAAATTACTTTGTCTCATTGATTGGAGGTTGAATGGGAACATATTGGTAAGAGTTTAAGGCTTCGATGAAGGGTCTTATTGAAAAGGGTTATGTCTCATCGACTAAGAAATTTGGAGGTTCATCAGCAAGAATTGGGCGATATCAAAATATGACGAGGGAGCAAACCCGAGACACAGAAATAATGCACACAACTAGCAAACTTTCTTATTATTCAATAATGAAAAATCTTACATGCAGAGGATCACAAATCCTCGAGCTCTGAGATACATGCAAATTACCAACTTACAGAAAATTACCCAGATCCCCTTTCACAGCATGCGAACTTCTTTTCCCAAAAAGTTACCCAAAAATCAGAAATAAGCCCCTAAATAGACCCATTTCGGTTTGGAACCAAAAACAACCTTCGAGATAAGATTTTTGACGGTTTGGCGCCAAAATTACAATTTGAAATTCAAGTTTAAACTCACAGTTGAAAATTAGCACATTTCTAAAATATGCACCAACTTCCGGCAGCCATAACTTTTAATCCGACCGTCGGATCTTCAATGATAATACCTTTTCGGAAAGCTCTCGAAAAGACGATTTTCTGCAAAGTAGGCCTTTGGCGGACTACTTTGGCGTTTCCGCAAATTTTCAGGCCCATCCGGGATCGTTTGGTGCCTCAAACTGAGCTCGGAAGGTTTTTCAGGGCAAAAAGCAGAAATTGGAACTTGAATAACTTTCAAGTCGTGAATGATCTTGACCTGATTCTTTCACCCGGTGTGTATTTTCCATCCGAACCTTCCATAAATTTTTGTCTTCCCGCGACTTCAAATGCAAACTGCTAAAATAGCGGTTAGGCGAGGAAAAAGCAGAAGAAAAGTAGTTAAAGAAAGTTGGAAACTCTTATTGACGAAAAGGGT
>VDFB02094224.1:0-16403 GCA_007258455.2 Sequoia sempervirens
CCGCGATTATGATGAAAGATTATAGATGATTAATTAGCAAAATCTATCATGAGAGATTCACATTTAGTTATCCTTACAATAATCTTTGACAACTTAGAAGAATCTAAAATGAGATTGAATTGAAAAAAGGTGTCTTTGTTGTAACTTCTAGGAAATTAATTGGATATATTGTTTCTTGTAGAGGCATTGAAGTGGATCTCACTAAAGTTAAAGCTATGATTAATATGCATCCTCCAACTAGTCTAAATTAATTGCATAGCCTTCAAGGAAAAATTTAATGAATTAGGAATTTCATAGCTCAACTAATAGATAAGTGTTAACCTTTCATGCATCTGTTGCATAAAATGTCACATTTAGGTGGGATGAGAAGTGTCAAAAATCCTTTCAACAACTAAAGGACTATTTGGCTTCACCTCTAGTTTTGATGCCATCTAAGGGAAACCTTTGTTATTATACATATCAACTTCTAAAGTTGCATTAGGTGTTCTCCTTGCACAACATGATGATACATGAAACGATAGAGTTTTATATTATATTATCCATACATTGGTTAGATATGATCTTAATTACACTTTGTTAGAAATGGAATGCTTAGATATTGTTTTTGTATCACAAAACTTGAGACACTACATGCTTAATCATCAAACAAAGTTCATCTCTAAAGTGGATTCTTTGAAGTATATTTTGTCTAAGGCTGCTCTAAGTGGTCGTATAGTAAAATGGGTCATGATCCTAAGTGAATTTGGCATTGAGTATGTGGATCGTAATTCTATCAAAGGAAAAATCATTGCAGATCAACTAGTAGATGCACTTTTAGATGTGGGTCATCCCCTTATTTTAGAATTTCCAAATGAGACATTTTTTAACATTAGCTCTTCATGCTTGTGGAACATATTTTTCAATGGATCTCACACTCAACATGGATTTGGGGCTTGAATTCTTTTTATCATTCCATGAGGTGATTGTATCCCAAAATCATATAGATTTTCCTTCCCTTGCACAAACAACATTGCAAAATATGAAGCTTTAATTATTGGTCTTAGAATGAAAATTCAATGGAAAATAAAGGAACTTCATGTTTATGGAGATTCACAATTGGTTATAAGGAAAGTAAATGATGATTATCAAACAAAGGATGAAAAAATTCTCCCCTACAAAAGGATGGTAGACAATTTTTAACAATGTTTTTTAATTATCGTCTTTGAACAAATCCCAAGGTTAATTAAAAAATCTATATATTATATGGCTACTATTAGATCTCTCTTAGATATTCCTCATAATACTCATCATTGTGAGTTCCTTGTAGAACAAATTTTGATTTCATCTTTTCATGTTCCTAAATCTGAACTAGTGTGTTAGCTTGTTCATCCTAATTCTCCTTGGTATCATGATATTTACACCTTTCTCTATGATAGTACCTTCCATCTAACTTATCTAGTGCTCAAAAGAAAACATTCAGTTGTCAATATTCATGTTTTGTCATCGTTGGTGATGCCATTTATCAAAGGAATCTTGATGGTGTCCTTCTTAGGTGCCTAAACTTGGAAGAAGCTAAAATTTTCTTATTTAAGGAACATGAAGGAATTTGTGAGGCTCATTCTAGTGGACCTACCCTTGTCAAAAAGTTGTTAAGAACTATATTTTATTGGCCAACTATGGAACAAGATGCACAACAATTTGCTAAGAAATTTCATCAATGTCAAGAATATGGAGACTTGATTCATGCACCTGCCCAAGTGTTACAATTGATAACCACTCCTTGGCCCTTTTCACAATGGGGACTTAAACTTGTAGGAAAAATCCATCCCCCCTCATCCAATCACCATAAGTTCATTATCACAACCATTGACTATTTTATGAAGTGGGTTGAATTTTTTCCATTATCTAATATTACTAGAAAGAAAATAGCTAAATTTATCCTAAACTATATCATTTTCCGCTATGGTATTCCTCATGCTATCATTACAAACAAAAAAAATCTTTTAAAAATCAAGATGTTCATGATCTTTGTTATCAATTCCATATCCAAGATTGCTTTTCCACTCCTTATTATCCACAAGGTAACAATAAAGTTGAGGCATCAAACAAAACTATATTGAAAATCCTTAAGAAAACGATCAATGAAGCTAGTTGCGATCAATATTTTTAACTTAACCCTTCTTATAGGCCTACCATACTAGTATCTGTACACCTACAAGAGCCACTCTGTATTCCCTAGTCTTTGGATCTAAACTTATTTTGCATATTGAGGTTGAGATCCCCTCCTTAAGGGTGTATGTAAAGCATGTCCTTGACGAAGAAGAGTATTGAGTATCTAGATTACATGAGCTTGAGTTATTGGATGAAAGGCATTTTAATGCATTAAATCACTTACAAGCTTATTAAAATTGCATTCATTGTAGCTATAATAAAAAGATCAAAAATTGAAAGTTTGAGATTGGCGACATGGTCCTAAAATAGAATTAAAAGAAATAACAAGATAGAGACAATGAAGGAAATTTTGAATCTAACTAGTTAGGACCCTTCATTATTATTTATGATCGTGTAGTGGCCACCTACACTTGGGAATCCTCTTCCCCCTTGAGCTTGTGCCTCTCCCTATACCTATGGAGATCCTAGGCCTCCCAATGGTTTCTCCCCCTCCCCTTGACCATCATATCTATCCCGAGGCTATTGTGTGGTGACTCCTACAATTCTACCTCATTTCCTACAATTGGATCTCATTGTTTCCTCACTCTCATGTCGTTATCTCTTCTTGTGGGTGGTTATCCCACCCTATGTCTTGATCCTATCAGTCTCATAGGCTTGTGTTGTGTCCACCATGCCTCATACTCTGTGATGGTCCATGCATCTGCTATATTTTCGTTGAGATACCATACACTAGGGAAAGTACCATCTTATCTATATTTATATCCATTATGATCATTGCCCCCTAGTTAGCCACCTCTCTTTGAGTCCTTGTGAACACTGCCTCATCTATCAAGACTCCTAACTACTGACCAAATTCTTGTCTAACCTAATTTGGCATGTACCACTTGATGATGTGGATTGTCCATCCAATCAGGTACCTCAACTACCTCCAAAATGGCATCTTCTTTGTGTCCCTCTCCTAGGCCTTACAATCCCTCCATAGTCTCCATAGGAATACATTTAGCTCATCAATCTCCCTCCTCTAATACTATATGTCACCCAATTGTTTGTATGTTTTCATGACTATGTACATGTAGACATAGGGTAATCCTACTCCTCTCACTCTCTAGGTCACTGGTTGTATCATTTCCATGTGCTCCCATGCCCATATATGCAATAAGGTGAAACCAAATGCTAGGTTGACACCATATCTATATACTACCAGATGAATTTCATGCTAGAGGTGGGTTAGGACACATGGTCCCCATGTGTAAATTATACCCTCCTTTATCATCCTCTCCAAAACTCTCCCCTAGCTAGTGGAAATTCCTTAGGACCTCTTATCATGTACCAAGACCCCGCCAATGATCCCCACCACCACCAAAGGAGGTCCATATCACTATCCTCAATATTTAGGTCATCCATAAAAAAACACTCGACCGAGTGCACTCTCCTCATGATCTATATCATCGACCAATCTTTCCCCTTGGATAAATCAAAAGTATCCTCCAAAAATCGTCTAAGATAATTGTAGCCTTGCATGTAGAAAGTATGAAGATACTATGCTCAATGTGTCATTTATCAGCTAGTTTTGTCATCATAGCTCTATGGGACTTGATATTTGGCATGTGGGCAACATGCCATAGGCCCACCACTCCTAGGAATGCCTCATCCATCTTTGTTAGCTAGGGTACTAGCTACATGGTCACATGATCTTGCTCCCGAGACCAAATTCAATTACCCTCATATTACATCTATTAGTCGCACATCATTAGCTTTGCATAAAAAAATCAAAAATCAAAAATCAAATTTTGTATTCATTTTAGCTTCCTTGTCTAACCCTATCCAATTGTGTGGATTTTTGGAAATTACTCTACATTTTCACCCATTTGTGATTTTTTTTCCAATTGCACCACATTTCTTACCATTAGTATTGCATTTCTAGCCAATTGCACAACTTTGTGTCCCATTTGCATGAAAACTTTGCATTTGTGTAGCTTCACCAAATACACCACATTTCCAACCAAATTCATACCATTTGTAGCCATTTATAATTTATTACTAGATGTGCAACTTCATCACCTAATTGTGCTATAGTTTTGACCATATGAGTTGTAAGCCAATAACATAGTGTTTCTTGCCAAATGCACTGCATCAAGCCATTTGTGTAGTGTTTTTGGTCAATTTTGTCACATCACATCATATATAATTATGTAGGGTTAGGTACTCATCGGTAGTCCTATGCCCACTGGTCATTTGAACACTCAAACTCACTCTGTTCAATGTGTATCCCTTAGAATGCCTACCATCTCACCTACTGCTTTGCTCTAGGATGCTCTGGAGGCTTTGGATATTGAGGGGTGTGAGAGTGCAAATGACCTCATTTTGGCCTTCCCAACCCTATATCTAGCCTTTCTAGCCCTAGCATTTCATTTTTTATCCCTTTCAGCTCCATTTTTTCATCCTTGATCCTTTTTCTAGACTTTTATCCATCTTGTCATGAGCTTGACTAGAATTTTTTTTTCTTTGGTTGATCTCTCGAGGGAGCATCATATCTTCATCCCATGCTTTGTTGGGGCATATCATCAATATTTTTCTTTGAAACAACACTATAAAACATATTATCTCAAAGAGGGGCAAAATTTAGACACCTAAAAAATTAGTAATGCATTTTCATCTTATCATTTCATCAGTATTCTTATCATTTCTTATATATATAATTAATTAATTAATTTTTAATTATTTAATTAAACTAACATTTTCCTCTTTTCATCCATAATAATTGAACATTTTTTAATTATTTAATTATCTTAATATTTTCATCATTTCCCTCCAACATTAATTAAAAATAAATGTAAATTAAATCTTTTCCTCTATAATTAAATAATTTTCAAAAATTATTTAATTAGCTAACACTCCTCTTTTAAATAAATTAAAAAATAATTTATTTAAATTAAATATTTTCTTCTAAAATAAATAGACTAATATTTATTTATTTCTCTAGCTATCATTTAAAATTAAATAAATTTATTTATTTAATTCTTTTTATTTTTCCCTTCATCAAAATTCAAAATTTGGGTCTTACCCTATCTTGAATTTACCTATCCATTGATCTTGCAAATCAATCTCCACCATTGATCAAATGTTAAGTGATGCATATAAATAAGAAGGTTTCATTTCATTCAAACCCCTTAGCACCTTTATTATAAAAAATATCTCTAGCACTCTTATCATGTTCAAGAATTCAAGCATTTATCATTATCATTATCAAGCATAGGTATCATTTATCTTTGAGCATTTATTGTTATCATTACATCATATATTTATTGTTGTTTCATAGTTTGTTACTTTGAAGAGCAATCGACAATGGGGAAAATTAAGATCATAGCTATGATAACTTTTCTTGTTATCTAAATTCTATATTCTGAGCCAAGATCTTGAACTTCATTGTGTGACTATGAGAGTGTGAGTTTTGCATTGTTGTTATCTATGATTCACATTTTTATCATCCATAGAAGTAGAGGAAATCTTGGTTGAGTATTGCTCCCATTGTTGATGAAAGAAAACTAATTGCAAGTGCAAGCAAGTTCCCATTATAGTTGAAGATAAGCATAAGAAGCCAAAATTTAGGTTGGTGGAAGGTGGAGATGGATACTTTCTTATGTAGGATAGTGTAAACAATGCCTACCATGAGAATATATGTTTAAGGATCCCTTTTCATACATTACTCCATTTTCTAGTTCATTTTCAAATGTTTCCAACTATTATAATACTCCATGGAACAACATGGCTCCTCCACCTTGGAAAAAATCAATGTCACCCAATTGAAAACCTCAAAAAAGTGAATGGAAATCACAATCATACTAGTCACAAGACCAAAATCAACAATGGCCACCACTAGAAAATGTATGGTAGTAGCAATGGTAGGGAAACTTGAATTGGTCCAACCCTAACGCTAGCTTCCAATAATGGCCACAAAATTTGACTCAATAATCAACAATCATGCCAAGGAATGCTACTCCTATACCACCTAGAGCCACTTAGTTACCATACCAAATTGTACCCAACAACAAAGATAATTTGGCTCAACCAACATATAGTAATGAAGTGTTTCAATAGCTGACCTATGTGGCTAAAGTGATTTGAAGCTTCAATCAAAGAAGTTGCTTCTTGTACCAACTATTCTAGTTATCATGCAACTCCCTACATGGAGAATACAACCATATAGTACTAACCCCTTAGAAAATTCTAAAATAAAGAATCCTAAGTTATATCCAACAAATATAGAAATCATGAACCACAATCACCCATTTCCAAAAAGGTTGACCACAAAAAATAAGAACCTAGGTTGTAATTTGAGTCCTTGGGACAACTAAAAAATATGTGTGTTCAAATTCCTTTGTTTCAAGCAACCAAGGACGTGTCAATTTACATCAAAGCTTTTAGGGATTTGTGGCTAAAGAAACCATGGAAAAATAGTAAAGAACCACAAAATGTTTGAGTTATTGGGTAGCTTGCAAACATTATGCTTGGAAATATATTGTTACAAAGTATGTAAACCTTGGTAGCCCAATTGTAGATGTTAACATTAATGGGATCCTTATACACAACAATTTGAATGATTTAGGTACTATCATTAATGTAATGACCAAATAAATAATTAAAACTTTACAACTTGCTTATTTTCACCCTACCTCCATGGTACTACAATTATCAAATCGTTCAATTGTTAAACCAAAAGGGGTTATTTAGGATTTGGTCATTACACTAGATTCTAAGGAATATCAAATAGACTTCATGGTCCTACACCTAAAGGCCAACCTAGGGGGATACTCATTGATACTAGGAAGGCCATGGTTGGTAACAACTAAAGCATTTATTGGTTATAGATAAGGAAATATGACTATTTATAGTGGGAATGTAACCAAAAAAATATTTTTATACCCACCAACATCAACTTTTGTTGTCCTAGAATAAATAATATGGCTAGATCTTGAAGATAATGAACGATGCTTGATTCAAACATTGATGACTATATGAAGAAGCCATCTAATATAAACCTAGGATGAGAATACTATAATCTCAAACACCATGAAAAATAATTATGGAATATACCTATATTGGAATAATTATTTGTTGTATCTATCTATTCCAGTATATAAAATCTTTCATGCAACACACTCACCAAACTATGCATCTGATACTCACAAATTCAATCACCTTTTTCCCTATAATTATGATCTTAATATATTGTGTCCAAATGTTGCTTCAATGAAACCATTTCTAAAGTAATTTGAAATATTTCCTAGCAAGTCACTTAATATCAACAACCGGTTGACTATGCAATAATAGATTGAATCAATTATCATGCTACAAGCTCATAAAATAATCTTTGCATAAGACTACCATGATATGAAGGGCCTTGACCCAAAACTTTTCACACACCATATATACATCAAAGATTATTGTAAACCCATAATGCAACACCAAAGAAGAGTAAATCCTACATTCCAAGATATTATGAAGGATGAATTAAAGAAGCTCTTGGATATTGAATTCATTTACCCCTTGTTAGATAGTTAATGGGTTTCCCCTTTGGTGATAGTGTTTGAAAAGGGTGGTAAATGGTGTGTTTGTATTAATTATAGAGAACTTAATGCTACAACACATAAATATCACTTTCCTCTTCCATTTATCAATGAAGTTATTTTTCTTTAGCAAGAAATAAGTTTCCTTTTCAGATGGATTTGGTGGCTACAACCAAATCATGATTGTGATTGAACACCAAGACAAAAAAAATTCAATTGTCCCTAGGGCACATATGCATACACAATCCTTCCATGTGGTATGTGTAATTCCCATACCACCTTCCAATGAGTTGCATTGAGTATTTTTTCTAATATTACCCATGACTGATTAGAAGTTTACATGGAAAAATTGAAAACTTATGACAACACTTACGTGGAAGCATTAATCAGTATGGAAAAAGTACTACAAAGGTGCTAAGACCATAACCTATCCCTCAATAATGAAAAATTCTATGTATTCTTGTAGATCCCACCAAATTTTGTAATACCCCAAAAATAAAGGGATGTTAGGAGTTTTCTTGGCCATGTAATATATTAACACAAATTTATCAAAGAATTTAGTAAGACAACTACACCTCTATTTATTCTCCATTTTAAAGATGTTGATTTTACTTAGGCACCTACCTATCAAGAATCCTCTCAATCCCTAAAAGAATCCTTAACTACAACAATAGTGTTGAAAGGACCTAACTAGACAATTCCCTTTCATATCCATATAGACACATCTAACTTTTTTGTAGAGGTTATGTTGGGCCAAAAATATGATTCACTAGAATATGATTTTATTTCATCAATAAA
Organism: Sequoia sempervirens; assembly: GCA_007258455.2. Lineage (NCBI taxonomy): Eukaryota > Viridiplantae > Streptophyta > Pinopsida > Cupressales > Cupressaceae > Sequoia > Sequoia sempervirens. The sequence continues at coordinate 8,517 of VDFB02094224.1, forward strand.
ATTATTTGAGCAATAGAACTAAACTATGTCATAACTACTAAGGAAATTCTTGTTGTAGTTTATGCCATCCATAAATTTTGACAATAGATAATTGGATACCTTGTGTTTGTTCATACTAGAACCATGAAACCATAAAAATATCTAGTGAAAAACACCATTGTTAGTGGTTAGTTAGTTAGACTCTTGTTGTTGTTAAAATAATTTGATATAACTATTATGGATAAACTAGGTGAAGCCAATGTGGTAGTGGAATTTATTTCTAGACTAGCCCTTGTTGCAAATGGTCCTATAATTGATGACTCCTTTTTAGATGAATATTTTTTTGCACTAATATTCCAAACTTCGTGGTATGCATACATTGCTAATTATTTTGTTGTAGGAATAACCCATCTACATTTTTTACCAAGGAAAAAACACAACATAATGGAAAGGAGCCTTCCATATTTATGGATTTGTATCTATCTCTTCTAAACTAGCCTCAACAACATCATGCACCATTATATTTGAGAAGATGAGGTCTTTTTTTTTCTATGAGCCTGACATAATGAACCTTGTAGGTGACACTTTGTAAAAAAGTGATCATTCAAGGTATTAAAAACTAGGCATTATTGGCCAACATTACTTAAAGATGCAGTCTAGTACACATGCAAATGTGACTACCATAAAAAAATGGGCCACTCAAAAAAAAATGATGAAATTCACCTACATTCATAACAAATGTTAAACCTTTTAAAAAATGGGGTCTTAACTTCATTGGCCCATTTGATCCTCCATCAAATAGGAAGGAGTACATACTAGTATGCACAAACTACCTAAAAATATGGGTCAACTTCAAGTGCTTACAACATGCACACAATGAAAAGGTAACAAAATTCTTATATGAGGATATCTTCAATTTTTATGGAGTGCCCAAAGAAATTATTATTGATTAGGGACCATGATTTACATTAGAGTTGATTGTGGCCCTTGTAAAAAAATTGAACTTAGATACATAAAATCTACCACTATCACCCTCAATCAAATGGTCAAGTAGTCACTAATATTTTGATCGAAGGGATTCAAACCAAAACTATAGCTCTTCACCACCAATATCGGGTAGCATGCCTTCCAAAAGTAGCATGGGCCTATAGGACCACATGGAAGACAACCGCATGCCTCACACCCTATTAATTGGTGTATGATAAGAAAATTATGCTCCCTATTGAATTTAGTCATAAAATTTTAAGGACATCACTTCAATTAGGAATAAACCTATTTGATACACTAAAGGAATTGACAACTCAACTTAATGCACTAGATGAGTTGAGAAAATAAGTTGTCCATCATTCATAAATTATGCAAAAATAGAGAATAAAATGGCATGATCGGTTTATCAAAACAAAGGCATTCCAAAAGGGTATTTGGGAATTTTTATATGACTCAAGATAATGGATATCACAAAGGAAATAAAAAAATCTAGATGGCTAGAACCCTATGACATATAAAAGGTATTTTCTAATGGTGCAATCAAGATCAAACCCATCAACCTTGTAAAATTTTCACTGATGGTCAATGGTCACCACCTTAAGATTTATAAGAAACCTTTGGATAAGAAAATATTTCTCCAACATTTGTTACAAATCATGAGACCTAGAACATATAATTTTTTTATTGGTCACCTACAATAGATTACAGTACTGAGGTGGTTGTACATCTCCATCTATGCTCAATCAATTGATTTAGACATTGCATACATACAATTTAACAGACCAACAAATCCCTTATTAAGTAATTCATTGTACTAGACTGTGCTTCATTTAATTTATCAAACTCAGAATTTTAATCTTTAGATGATGTTGGCATTGTATGTGTAGCTAAGAATCCTAAATCATCCAAATCAATTGTGCATAAAAGAGTAACAAAATAAAATCTAATTGAAAGAAACTTTACTGAAATAACTCTATTTGGAAACAAATTTTGTTGAATAATAATTTTTGTGGGTAACTATAATAACTGTTATGGATAACTACTCTTGTGAAGACAATAACTTAATGACTCAACTATGTTGCAACTTACTGTAATAACAATTCAATTTAACAATAAACTAGGAAATATGATTTTTCAATTCACTCTATTATAATTAATAATCTAAACTACAAGGGGTATTGTAGTACCTCAAGTGGCCCTTGCTTGAATTGCTACAATCCCACAATATCATCATTAAATATTAACTTAGAGATTCATGGAAAAGATTGTATTTATCTTTATTGTAATTTGAAAAAATAAATTGAGAACAAAGTATTGGATCAACAAGAAGAGTACTTATATTCAATTCTACTTAACACAAGATATCTAACCTCTTGACCTCTCACAAGACCAAACATATATACAAGATCTTTGAGAGTTTGATTATTCTTGGATTGAAAACAAACTATAAGAAACTATCGACTCTCCTAGAAACATAGGAAGAGGACTAGGCCTTATTTTAATCAGTAATGAAAACTAGTGGAGGTAAGAGTGTCAGAATCATATCAAGACTCTTCATCTTTAAAGAAGATGGCTATAATTGAATATGTTCCTAACAAGGAAAAACCTATTGCAAGCCATGACCGCTATTATTATAAATCTTCTTTCCTCCATGACCTAATGATAGCATAAAGTAGAAAGATAGAATGATCCATAAATAAATCATGTTCACAATCTTCAACCACTACCTCCATCAACTACAAAAAATTGCATGTGTTGTAGGTGATCACTCTCTTTGGCTATAACAAAAATACATCCTTTTTGTATGGGTTGGTAGAGCCTTCACTGTAGGGGTTACTCTATTTCAAAGACATCTTTCATCATTAATAACCATAATCAACATAAAACTCTTTCCATATACATTCACATATTTGCACAATTATTTATCCATATAATATTTCATCCTTAATGCTTTAAGTACTTAAAATAAGTAGAAAGGTCTAGTTAATGTTTTTGAAACTATTAAAAATATTATGAAAAGTATGAAACTCAATCAAGGAAAACAAGAAAATTTTATGACTCGTCGTTTCCCCCAAGTTTCTTTTTTCTTTTTCTCAAGAATTGTAAGACCTTTGGATATACTGTAATGTAATTTCTCTATAGTCCATAGTGTCAGTGACTCCTTCCCCTTGCTTTAGGTAGAACTCTTTTTATGTAGATATTATTTCCCATTTGGTTTTCTTTGCTACCCCTTGTTATTCCCTCCTTTGTAGTCAATACAAAATTAGGCATAGGAGAAGGGGAGGATGAAATTTCAAAGGGAACCAAGTGATATGGTGTTGTATGGAATCCTTGATGTGCTACGTGCCCTTATTACTACTGCCAAGTAGTTAAAAATAGAACGGGCTCTTTCTTTTTCAATTCCTGTTTTAGTTCATTCCATTTGTCTTGGGAGAACTTGAGTGCCTCTCTTCTGGTTCTAGTTACCAGTTCTTGAAATATTTTGTAATTTTTTTCTCTACACTCAAATATTTTCTTTTCCACCCTAGGTTTGTCGACTAGGTCAATCTATTCCTCAACTACCTCATCAGGATATTTTCCTTGTGCTCTAATGTGTAGAAGAAATAACTTCTCCCTCTCATGATAATGTTGTTGCATCTGAACTCTTTGATGTTATTTCAAGCAAATGAGCCTAATTCCTTTATTTAAACATCTCCCACAAAAATTAGTGGGTTCTACGGAGTATCATATGGAATGGTTAGATTATGCAAATAAAATTTGCATAGTTAATCCTACATGTTTGGTGTGACCTCTTGATAAGATTTTAAGAATAATATTGGCGATGATAATGAAACTAGAAGATCACTAATTAATTGGATGAATTGGAAACTTAAAAAAATCTTGCAAAAATAGGGTATAGACCCTAGTAGGTGGTCTACATTTCATGAGTTGAATAGTGTTATTGGCCAATTCTTCAATTTTTACCATTAATCTTTAATTTTTTTATTTCTTTTGAATTTATTTGTTATGCATCACTATCAATTCTGATCTTTCCTTATTCCATTAAAATTTGAGATTCAATATTACAATTTACAAATTATGTCATGTTCTTTCATTTTTTGCTTCAAACTACTACTTTTTTTTTAACTTTTTACGCAACTTCCTTCAAATTTAATGTTGAATTCTATGTAAATATAATAGGATTAGTAAAAATTATGAAAAGAATAGGTCTATATTCTCAAATTTAAACAAAAAAATTCATAATAAGCATTTTAATTCTATAAACATGAAAATATTACCTCATATAATCAAATTTGATCTAAAAACTTCAAATTTTCATCTTCTATGTTGTCAAACGAGCAAAAAGGTGGTGGAAAGGTGATGGAATATGAAAAATATTCTTGTGCAAGATGTCAATAGCATGAAAAATCATTTATTTGTTGAATAATACATAAAAAATAGATAAAATTAGAGAATGTGGGCCAAAAACACAGATCACATGCCTCCTTTTACCATTTTAAGTGCTAGTTATTTAGAACTCACCAAATTTGGCAAGTGTCAAATAACCTTTATTGAGATTTTTCAACCCTTAACAAAGAAGAGAGAGAGAGAAGAGAAAAAGAGAAAGAGAGAAGGAAACGAAATGTGAGACACACACACACACAAAACCCTCACTCGTAAACCCTTTACCCTCAATTGTAAACTCTAAACTCTATCTGGATACCCTCAACATATACCCTCAACCGTACTTCTAATACCCTCAACCCTATAATTAGTACCCTACACCCTAAACCATACACCCTAAACCCTATACTAATACCCTCAAACCTATAACTCTATATGCTAAACCCTCAACCCTATACCTTATACCTTATACCCTCAACCATAAATCCAATACCCTAAACCCTAAACCCTATACCCTATATACTCTAAACTTTGTACCATCAATCTTGTACCCTAAACCTTATACTAATACCCTAAACCCTAAACCTTATAACCTATACCCTAAACCCTATATCCTATGTACCTTAAACCTTGTATCATCAATCTTGTACCCCAAACCCTAAACCCTAAACCCTATACCCTAACCCCTATATCCTACACCTTATATCCTATACCTAGATGGGGAGAGAGAGGGGTGAGATAGATAGAGGGGGATAGGGACAATCCTAATGAAGGTTGAAACCTAAAGCAATCTTCTCTGGCATGAATGAGGTAGTTGCTAGCACTCCTCATATGCCACCTATATCATCACAATCTTGCAATTTGGAGGAACCAACTAATGACATGTTAAACACTATAGATAATGTTGTCACTAATTCTGAGGTATTGCTTCAAGATCATGTTTCTAGTTCTGAGGTTATGGGCTCATATATAATATACCTAGGTCCTCATAGGGAAAAAAGAACAAAAGAAAATTCTAAATACTATTGTTGAAGCTCCTCTTTGCACAAGTATTGAAAATAATAATGAAGCTCCTCATAGTGAGGCATGTCTTATCAAATAGAAAGAAGTGCACTTAGATTCAATGAGAAAGGAAACAAAGGGAGAAAATATATCCTAGATCTTAACTCAAAAGTTGAATTAGAGAAAGAGAAATTTCACATTTCTACAACTAGAATTGGTTTTCATAACAATGCCTATAATACCAATGGAAATAATAATGGAGTTTTAGGGATCAAAAAAAATGTTGGAAGTCATGAAAATCACAACCTTTTCCATAGTGGTTGGCTTGAAGCAAAAGATTGTGGTATCCTATAGACTGGAAAGGGTGAATTAAATGCTATTAACAATGAAATTGTTGATAATTCTTCCTGCTTGAATGCAAATATTATAAATAAAGGGAGTGGGCTTTATGATGATCATGTAGTTTGTTTTTGTAGAGGTATCAAAAGACCTTCGTGTTATAATTTTAACAATGTAGGTGAACAAGTGATAGTAGGAGAGAAAACATATGATAAACAAAATTAGGGAGAAAAAAACAATCCTTGCTTCTTCTCGGGGTAAGGGTAAGTGATAGAGCGATAGAAGCATATAAGGAATAAATTATTTGTTGGTGAAATAAAATTTTGGGATCATAATCAGACAAGTGAAAATATAAATACTTCAAAAAAAATTATACATGATTGTAATGATTTTGATGGAGTTGATTTGTGAGCTCTAGTTGTTTGACACCACATTTGAAATACAACACAAGGAATGTTACAATGGAAACTCTCATCTTCTCTACAAGCATGGAAGGTCTTGTGGACCAAACTTTGGTAAATAGGGAAACAAGAAATTTTGCACATGATTACAAAGAGTTTGTTGAAAAAATTATAAGTGATGAGGTGCCACCACAAGAAATTCCATATGAAGTGTTTGAAATACCATCTAAAAATATATAGTCATATACCCCATTTGCAAACTAATATCTCTTATGATATTAATTTTGGAATTATGTGCCTCAAATTCACTGGTGGACCCCCAACTTGTTCGTCATCAAGTTCATATCACACTAAGTTGAGTGTATTTTCCTTTACCACCGTCCTGCAGATGTTCATATGCTTTGGTCAATGACTTGGGTGATAATGTGGTTCTACCACTGTCCCGCGCCAACCTGCCACCCCATGACTATGTTGAACCTATCATGCAGTGGTGTGGTGTTATCGTCACCCCGCGCACAACACACAATAGAGCTAGCAGTATGGTGGTGCCGCTGGCCCGTAGGGATGGACTAAGGGTGTTGGCGGTAGCGTGGTAGTCATATTTCCTTACCACGACAAGGTTTGGAGCCACTTGCGGTTATGCGGTGGGCGTTGGAGTGTTGCAACCCGCTAGCCCACAATGCATTGGTGAAACTCCTAGTGGGAGAGTGGGATTGATGAAGACTAGTTGTTGGAGAATGTTGACTAGATGACTTGGCAACCAATGTGGACATCAAAGAGACTTGATAGTTTCGGTGAGATCTACTGAATTGAGTCCTATCAACAGTTTAATGAATATTGGCAATTAAACGGTTTGAGATTGATTGCATATGGAATTTGAATTGAATGGTTTTGGTAGAGGTGTAGAACGAATGTGAATAGGAATTGTAATGTTTTGGAATGCAGTGAGTACTGTGTTGTTTGATTGGAGAGTGAGGTAGATCAGGGAAGTGTGATGATGTCATAATTGACACTGTGAATTAACACCTAAGAGCACAGTTCTGTAACTTTGTATGCAAATGTTATTTTTACTATAATACAAAGAGATCTTTCTTGGTGTGTGGGTTTTTTTCCCATAAGGGTTTTCCCATGTAAATCTGGTGTTCAATTCTATATGATGGTTAATTGTCTACTCTGTTATTATGTTAATGTGCTTCTTAATGAACTATAACTTGGAAATTGAATGTATTTTTTGCATTTCTTTCCTAAAAATTGGCATTAGGAAGGTTCTCCTGCACTTTCCTTTCCTTACAAGTGGTATTAGAGCCTAGCTAGTTGTGTTATCCTTGTGGGTGAGTCAACTTTTTGTGTTGATTTTGTTCAGTGGGAGTCTTGCAGAGAAAACCGGTTGTCTTGATTGCAAATTTGAGATGGAAAGCACATTAGGAAGAGTAGAAATTGAAAAGTTCAATGGTGGAAATTTTGAGTTGTGGAAACTCTAAATGGAATACTTTTTGGTGCATAGAGATCTCTAGATTTCTATGTATGGAACAAAAGCATCAGGCATGAAGCAAGAAGATTCAAACCTCGTAGATAGAAAAGCTAGAGGGTTGATAAGACTTTGTTTGACAGACTTTGTTCTCCTAAATGTCCATGAGGAGAAGACTGCATCTTCATTATGGAAGAAACTTGGTGATATTTATTAGGGTAAGTCTTTAGTAAATAAGTTGTTCTTGAGGAAGAAGTTATACTCCTTGAAGATGGAGGAAGGTGCATCTATAGCAAGCCATTTGAATTCATTTAACATGATTTGTGC